>JAVTVY010004427.1:0-40737 GCA_036873755.1 Hanleya hanleyi
AGTTCTCCTTTTGCATTCCATTTCATATCTGTACTCGTCTTGACCCTGTTGAGTAAAAGTCGCGCCTTTTTCTGCATGGTTTTGGGCACGCTTTCTATGATATCCGATTCCAAATGGTGGTCGTCAGGGGGGATCACCCTCACTTCTTCTTCTTCTTCCCCTTGCTCTCTTTGAGTACGAGTTGTCTCCCCTTTTGCGAACTCGACCTTTAGAGGGTGCTCGTGGGAGTATTTATCTCGAAAAGTGAGATATCTTTGTAAGACCTGGTTATATAGAGCAACCTTTTCCCTTTCCGATAACCCCTGTTGCTTTAATATATTCTCCATTTCTCTATCCAGCGAATGTATTACGGCCCTCGTACTAGCCCCCGGGTCGAGTTGGTTTTGTTGAAGGCTTTGAATCATGCGCGGGTCTACTAAAGCCATCTCCTTGAAACTTTCCATTATTGACTTCCGAATATTCCCGAAACTATAGGGCCCAAAATAGAGGTGATGGGAGCTAACAAAACTCCGAGGAATCCTCCTTTCTGTAGTATGCGCTTTCTACCCGTCTGAGAAATACCCTTCTTAGCTAATCGACGTACCGACTGCTTATGTCGAGAGAGTTTCGCTTTCTGTGGTTTCGATAAAGGTATATTTCCTTTTAAAATGTTGAGAGCGCATTCACAAAGACACTCGAGCAGATCTTTATCAGCCCCCTTGATTATACTCCTACATAGGTTAGGATTGGCTTTCGATAAAACTTTCACGGTCATAGCATTTCTCTTTAGTCTTGCCATCATGGTGTCAAACTCGATACTGAGGAGATTCAGTTATGTCATCGCGTTTTTATTTTCTCATGTACACATATTGGGTATCCTCTGTAAATATGCGAGTGCGTAACCTCAAGTGTTCGGGGGTCTCTTGCTTCAAGTCTACGAGGAGATAACCGTAGGGTTCAGAAACTGCATCCTTGAATACTTCGTGTAGAAATGTGGCATTTCCGGGATACATCTGTTTGGCCAAGTGTGAAATCTGCGACGCATCTCTGGGGTTTTTAAATAGAACCATGTAGTGACAGTTCAAACTTATCGTTCTATGGTCTTTATTTTTGCTAAACAAATTTTGCGTGATATAAATTACGCTAGAATCCCTGTGGTGACTACCTTTCGTGAATAGTTCGGTCAACCGCTCGTCGACGGATGACATCAAATCATCGACAATTATCAATTTTCTTTTTTGGGGGTTTTGGTGAGTCAAACCATCCAACCCTTCGTGGAATTCAATATTCGGAAAATCTCTGTAAATAGGTTGCCATTCCCCGTAACACCATATTATTTGTTCCGGGGGTTTATCGATCATCGTAGAGGCCGCTCCTATTAATCTCATCACCCATTGCGACTTCCCGCTCCCTGTCGGCCCGGAAATCATGGCAGTGTAGGGATGCTTAAATCGAGTGTCCATGTCAGCGCTCCTAAGGTGTAATGAGGAACTGGTATGCGTTCGCTCGACTTTTGTAATAATCCCCGATTTTTACAGCTGTATCGGGTTTAACCCGGACGCACACATCTTTCGTGAATTTATGTAATATCTCGAGTCGTCCTCGATTAATTACTCCATCTTCAAACATCACCTTCACTACTGTTTTATACGCTGTAAACGTAGTGACCGTAGTCACCAGATTAAGCCAGTCTTCTCTCTCATTCCGATATAGGTACGCTTTCAAAAGATTTACACCGAATAAAACGAAGATTATCATTTTGCAATTTCTAACTGTTCTATCACCTTATCTATATACCACGTTTTACCCTTGAGCTGTTTCCACTGTGCTAGAGTCAACCAGATGCCCTTTATCGTAGCTCTGTCGTTGAGAAAATAGCGTAGGTCAATGCGGAGTTTACCTTTATACTCGCATACGCTTATTCTGAGACCAGCGATTAGCTGAAATTGTATCGGACATTTACACCCATTTACGGTTATAACCGGCTTGATAATCCGGCTATTGTTGAAGGGAGTGGGCGTGACGACCTTCCCCGTTTCGGGGTTTGTAATATTAGCGTTGATATAAAGAGTATTTTCTGTGCTATGTGCCCGAGGGAGCAGACTCACTGTAGCGATACCTAAACTTAGAAAGAGTAAAATCGATATGATCTTAAGTATCACTCGTACCAGCTCTTTCCTAGTCATCTTCACTTCTCGAGCGTCGAATCACGAATGACTCGATGTTCCCTCGTCACACTCTCTTTATCTGCTCCGCCTGCACCCAGGAATTGAACGAAGAGGGCCAGCCCAACCATTTAACAAAATATTGCCTTTTTCGATTCACTTTCCTAGTTTTAAAAAAAAAATCCACTTTATAGTAAACATCTTTCCCCTTATTAACGCTCTGTAACTCTTCTTCGTAGAACACACCCTGTAATTCTTCCCCATTAAGGTCAGACAAAACATAGACAGCCGGAACTCTGGGTATGCGAGCTGTCACCTTGAACACCTCTTCCGTCCAGTTCGGGAGGTAGCCCTTGTCAAACCTTTGTTTCACCTTACTAATTCGCACTAGCTCCCCTAACTTGAACCTATATTTCTTCCTCTTGGACGAAACTCCGTATAAACGTTCCCTCACCTTTTTTTCATTCTGGGTATTGACTTCTACAGGGGCCATGCCTATACTACGATGATAGGAAAGATTATAACCATTCACCAACTTTGGCAAAACGCCTATATAACGTCTGGTATTCTTCGCTGAGAAATATTGGAATAATTTTCTCTGTATCGTCCGGTGAAAGCGTTCAATTATGGAGGCCTTATTCTCCGACTTGGTATGAAAAAAATAAATGGGCTTCGATTTGAGAAAAGACTGGAACTTTTTGTTCAAAAATTCCGTCCCTTGATCAGTCTGAAGATATACGGGTTGAGGGGCATTTTTGAGGATTTTTTTGAAGGCGTTTATAACGTGTTCTGAGGATTTCCTTTTTACATACGCTACCCACGCGTATTTGGAGAATATGTCTATACAAGTTAGTAGATGCTTGTTATCATCGTTATATTTTGATAACCAACTCATATCCAACAAATCCGCTTGATATTGAAATGCAATACCCTGAGATACCGTCTTGTTGCGGGGGAATTTGCGTTTCACCCCTTTATGTAATGTGTACGCATCTTGTGCACTTAACCAGTCTTTGATTCGTCGATACGTTAACGATTTCCCATCCTCTTTCGCTTTATCGTATATACGTTTTACCCCGCTAAAGGCTACATTACTAACCGGTTCGTAAAACAAAGATCTCAGATACTCTTCTACTGAAACCATGTCTTAACCCTATGAAAACGAGGAAGGGGAATGACGCTAGACAACATTCATACAACATATATATATAAAAGGCAAAGACGATATTTTCAATCAGATAGGGTTATTTATTAAAATTTAAAAAAAAAATGACATAAATGATAGTGTACACAACAAATCCATGAGTTTTCAAGTGTTCGTAAAGCCCACGTTTTTTCAAACGTTCGTAAAGTCCAGGATTACAAATGTCCATAAAGTCCATAATGTACTAGAGAACAGTATTCCTCTGTTTTATTCACTCCCTGTATAACTGTAACCAAGTGCCAGGTGACAAACTGAGATCTCTGTCTAAATCACTGAATTACATATAGCTGTTTAAATATCATATATATTCTTTATTGTAGACTTACATCTTTTGTAAACTTGTGTATTTAAGCTGCTACCTTGCCTGTTTGAATCAGACATCTGTTGTCTACTGAACTGAACCCCTGGGTTGTCATATGTATTTGGGAACAAAGGTGCTGCCAAGTCACAGATATTGTCTGACAACTCAGCATGTAGAACTCGTTTAGGCCAGTCCAGTAATTATTGTATCTTTGATGTCCTACTGTTTAATTGAAATCATATCCTGTCATTTTAGCATAAAACCACTAGTTTGTGAATGTTAGTCAGTTTGGTATCCAGCTCGAGAAGAGACAACATTGATCTATGTTAAGTCTGGTACCCAGCTTTCCGGAAAGACATTGTTAGACCTTTAATCTACATGTAAGTTATTACACAGATTCTACAGAGTGGAAACCACATGTTATGAGAGGAAAACCTTTTAAGAATCTGTTATATTGTACATGATTGCACACCAGGATTTACCGGAATTATATGTTAAAGTTGGAACTGTCTTCTTGAAGTTGGAGTTACTTTCATTCTATACTTATTGAGTGTCACTAGGGTTAAATGCTAGCTCCCCCAAAATAACCCTTTGTGATAACCAGTCAGCCAACCTGGTTATAGTTGGTGTGAGAACCCATGGGCTTGAGTGGATTCTATCTTCACTCAACTTTTCCGATACCTCAACGTTTGCTCGCATCCTGTGAATAACACCTGAAGACTTCAAGATGGTTCCAGAGTTTATACCAGAAGCTGTCGCTGATGTGCTGCAAATGCTAGGACTTTCAACTTTACCTTCAACATGGAACATTCAAGAGTTAGAATGCAAAATACAGCTCAACTTGACATGGAAGAAACCAGAAGGTACTGTACATGTAAATACAAGTAGCCCTGTTATGCAAACTAAACCTCGTTCTCACAAGTCGTCAGCTAAACGTCTGCGTGATCAGAGGAGACTTGAACAGTATCTCCAGAAGAAAGATATTGAAAATCAAAGTAGCGCCAGTAATTCAACAGCCCAGGATGAAGATTTCATGGAGGATGTACATTCAACTGTGAGTAGTTTGTCAAACACAACAACAAATAACTGTCCACTTCCAAACTCCCAGATACATATAACAAATCTTGTGAATGAGGAATCACCTGTGAGCAAGATATCATGTATGACAAGCCAGGTAGATTTTGGATATCCAAAATCACTTGTCTCAACTGAAGTTAGCAGTTTCGTGGACTACAGACCAGCAACAAACATTGAGGTTATTGATTCTACCAGCCAGACAAACACTGTTTCTGGTCACTCCATAGAAACACAGACAGAAACCATTCCGGAGAATCCCCACAACTCTAAATATGGCATTAAAGTACAGGACATACGCCCTCAAGAGTTTATGGCATTACGCTATGAAGATGGCCAAGAACAATACATGGTCAGGTGGATAATGAATTGCACTTGGGTTAACAGAGAAGACTTTGACGAACTGCTGAACATGATGTTGTTTTGTCATGGTCCACCTCCTTTTTGGAAGGGATATTTATAACATTAAGTGTACCGGTATCTCTGATTCATTACTTCTTCAAGTGCTTCACGTTATCTACATGACAATTATTATTTGTCTATATCATCCTCATTGAATTGTGATGTATTTATTTGTATTAATTGTAAGCTTCATAATGTATCATAGGTTGATTAGATATACCAGACGTGAGGACACGTCTTACCAGAAAGGGAGGCAACTGTAACCAAGTGCCAGGTGACAAACTGAGATGTCTAAATCACTGAATTACATATAGCTGTTAAATATCATATATATTCTTTATTGTAGACTGACATCTTTTGTAAACTATTTCACTTGTGTGTTTAAGCTGCAACCTTGCCTATTTGAATCAGACATCTGTTGTTTACTGAACTGAACCCCTGGGTTGTCATATGTATTTGGGAACAATGGTGCTGCCAAGTCACAGATATTGTCTGACAACTCAGCATGTAGAACTCGTTTAGGCCAGTCCAGTAATTATTGTATCTTTGATGTCCTACTGTTTAATTGAAATCATATCCTGTCATTTTAGCATAAAACCACTAGTTTGTGAATGTTAGTCAGTTTGGTATCCAGCTCGAGAAGAGACAACATTGATCTATGTTAAGTCTGGTACCCAGCTTTCCGGAAAGACATTGTTAGACCTTTAATCTACATGTAAGTTATTACACAGATTCTACAGAGTGGAAACCACATGTTATGAGAGGAAAACCTTTTAAGAATCTGTTATATTGTACATGATTGCACACCAGGATTTACCGGAATTATATGTTAAAGTTGGAACTGTCTTCTTGAAGTTGGAGTTACTTTCATTCTATACTTATTGAGTGTCACTAGGGTTAAATGCTAGCTCCCCCAAAATAACCCTTTGTGATAACCAGTCAGCCAACCTGGTTATATAACTTCAAAAGGGTATGTGACAGTCTTTCATTCAGTTCCGGTTGACGGAACTTTTCCTTCCAGTCTTCCGTCTGGAATTTCCATAAGTAAACCTGGTGTACATTCTCTCCTTTGTCTACAACCTCTGTTTCAAAATTGCTCATTACACCTTTCATCTCGACCAGCCCTATGGCTTAATCCAGATAGCCGTAAACTCGTTCCTGGGGCGATGACATCAAACACGGGTGTTTTCTTTGGCTGGGATGTTCGAATTTACACCCATCACAGTCCCTCTGCGTCAGTTCTCCTAACAGTGGTAGCACTGCTTTGGCAAAGCATTTTACCATTAGGTCCTCCATAAGGTCTTTCCTGGTGGTGTCATAACAGAAGTAGGCTTTTTCATTCTCTGGTAAGAAAAAGCAGGCATCCTCGTCAGCACCCCCATGTTTCAAGTCGTAGTCCAGGCTCTCTTGGAATTCATGGAGCTTGTCCGAAGCATTTTTCCGCAGCACCAACCCTGTGCGGCTGGGATACAAACGGTCAACGTTAAAATTCCCGTTACGCCATTTACGGATATGGACGGAGCATTCGCCTCTGAACACAGCAGCATTCACATAAACATTGTTCGCCAGCCGTATCGGGGCTTGTGACGTCACCCCGTTATTCAAGCAGTTGTCAATTTCCTGTCTAACCTCCTTCAATTTATTCCAGGCTATAGTTGACAATTTTACAGTTCTTCTGATGCGATTACATTCGCATTCCTGGGAGTACCCAATCTCATGTAACCGAATCCATATTCGCAATATCCAGGACTAGACTCGACAAAGACCTTGGCGTAGAGCTCTTCATTCAAATTATACATCTTCTTTTCAATTCTTTCGTAGACGCTGCGTAGAAAATACGATACACACATGTACTATTCTGTACAGTCTCTGATGAAGGTAAATGTAGAAGCTTGTTGTCACGTGCTCAGTGAGAATGCAGGTAACATCACCTCGGAATCACGGTGTTTTATAGAGCTGGTCATGTGACCAATTGGGGGTATAAAAATATTGGAGTTATAGCTTATACATGTACAATAGAAGAGGAACAGGTCACGTGATTTTGGTACCAGCCGGGTTTGTGGGGCAAAAGGCCCTGGATACATGTACTCCAGTTCTGACAGTATTATACGGCTCAATGCAGAATGGTCTGTAAAGGAAAATATTTTTTTCTATTGTCTGTTCGTTCCACGCCAGTGGAGATAGGAATGCAACTGTTCCCAGAACATGGGGTTGTAAGGGGGACACTGTTGTCACCATCCCTCTATACATGTATTGGGCGATTATTGTTCAGGGCAAAGATGACCAACGTGCATTTATAAATTACTGGGACAGTCACAGCACGAATCCAAACAGTACCACCCACCTTTCTGGCTATAGCAGGCCCCACAGACACATTGATCTAAACAAATCCATTCTAGACAGAAGTCACATCTAAGTAAATACACATTTCTGTCTGAACAGCGAGCACATGAGGGGGGGGGGGGGTGATCTGCAAGTATAAAATATGATATTCAATTATTCCCGAATAAAAAAGTAATGATTTAATATTATTTCATGATATCGAATGATAACCAACCTTATGCGTGATGCATGCCTCTGTTGAACTGATACTTTCGCTCCCCTCTTCGGACTCAGATTCATCATTGGTGCGAAGCTCCCAGACACCGATAACTTCTTCTTCCCCCCTGTTGTCTCTTCTTAAAAGCTCTGTATGAATCCTTCGCTTGTGATCCTCAATCTCGTCATATGATCCAAAGTCTAAACCGCAATAGTCGCAAACGATCACCCAAGACATTTTTTTCTTTTCTTTTTTCAAAACAAATCCGCTAGGAAAATATGGGTAAACCAGTGCTTTCTGAACGCTTCTTAACAGAAAAAGAGCGGAAAACCTCTGTGGATGTATTACTTTATTTTAACTTCACTAGACTATACATGTATATTACCCCTTATCCAGGGGAAGGGGGGGGCTATTGTGAGCTAGCTTCACACACACATACTGTATACATGTATCTCTCCCTTGTGTGAGCCTACTTTAAGCATTATTCAACTATTTCAAGACCATTCATTGTTGAAAAGCATTCATCCATGCATAAATAACCCTTCCATTGTAACCCCTTTAAACTACATGTACTGAGTTTAACATAGCATACATGTATTGGGAGAATATACTCCTATTTTAACATCAGAGAATATACATGTATTTCTACATACATGATTTCTCCAAAATCGGCTGGTACCAAAATTATGACGTCATGTCATGTGATCAACTCAGATAGAGGCTATTTGTTACTAGCCAGACTACTATACTACTTACGCGTTTTACTCTTGTTATTAAACATAACATTACAAGAGTGATGGGAAAAGACGCCCACGTAGTGACAAGACGTCATATGTCCATGGATTCTCGTACATGCAGAACGTAAAATTTTGTTATATAATCTTATCATAATTGTGGCAAACGTCTCTGTTTTTGTATTCGGTCCGTACCGTCACAGTTTTGGTCGAAATGTTATAAAACTTCGTCAGGACAGTTTTAGGTCAGTGTGGGTAATATAAGAGGAAAAGCCCATTGGTGGTGGAAGAAAGGCCATACAACTTTGTCAGAATAGCTCTGGGATAAAGGAATAGTGAATTAAAATCAAAGTTCTAACGCCCACCTAAGGTCTGAAACATAAAAGATACATGTACGAGTTGTACACTGTAGCATATGTGAATCCATTTGTCTTTATCGAAATGTGAAAATTGAGGAGTTGCTAATAGAAGTCTCATAAAAATTGGACTGGGCAATTGGCAGGCCACAGTTTTAGAACATATGGACAAGAACACAGTGCAGTTTTTGAGATCATCCAAATGCGAACGTAATCTTTATCATCTCAATGACAAACGTACCTACCACGAAGTAGGTGGACGCTTACTACACAACTAACATTGCATTGTATACACATTTGGCGAAACTGTCAAACGATGACTTGGAAGGCATGGAGGTCTGGGGCACAACAAACAAACGAATAATAGCGATACATATTCCACTAGGCGAGAACATATATGGTTAACATGCTTTCTAACCTTGAAGATCCATCTTAAACACAACCACATACACTATTCATTAAACAGCATTAATGCCATGCCATTACCATTCGGGGTAATCTAGAATAAAAATAAATACTAATCGCTCATCGCATTTTTGCCTAAGCGTATTAAGGGAAAAACATCTGACTGAGCTGAATCTGAAGGAAACCTCAAACAGACTAGATGGAAATATATAACTCTACCAGGCCTGAGTCCCTTCCTACCAAATTTTCTACCCTAACGCTGGGATGACAAAAAACAACCGACAGCTGACAATCTTTCACTTTGTGGTTTAGGTCTATCATATTGGGGTCATATTTAGCCGATATGCTTAACCCTCGAGCAAAGGATGTAGGGTACAAAAAAGTGATGTTTTCGTAATTTTTCTTATAAATCCCTGCTTTTTGAGAGGAAAAGTGGACACAACTATTTTATTTCACATCAGATTAATTTTCTCTAATTTATCATGCAGCTTTCTTGCGAAGAAAACACACAAATAGAAAATTCGAAGAAAAAACACCGACCAAAAATGTCTTGTTGAAAATGGCTTCACTGTGATTTCAGATGCATGCAAACTATTTCGTGATATTTAATCTGTCAGACAAAATACATACAGTGAGTATTACAATTGGATATCTTACGCCTTCGTTCATGGATTTGATACTTGCCAGAAAAGATGGGCAAGAACAGATAATTGTCCGTCCAGTAAATAGTATCGCTTACCCATTTCATTTGCAAGCGACTGATTGCTACTCTTTTTGCATGTGGGAGTGATGGTCAATCACCCAGACAGAACAAACGGCAGTTATCAATAGCAAAATGTCCATCGGCTGAGAAGGAGCGGATTAAAAACTTATCGTGCAAATTCGCTAAACGACTAGAATCTGCTAGAATCATTATTTGTTTCTTCGTTCATTGAGATAATTGTTCGTGGTAAATAAGCCTACATAATTTGAACATTGGTGATTACATAGTGATTTTGCACGGAAACTATGCGATTTTTATTTAGAGTAACTTACCGTACAGACCTTCACTCCAGCAGATCGTCTATGGTGTCAGATGGATCACTGTCGTTGAATTACTTTCACAGGCGAGCTTCCAAATCTTTTATAGCTGCTATCTGTAATGATCACGTGTATGAAGTCTTCGCACAATTGCATTGGTCCTAAGAGATAATCGTCCAAGTAGTAGGAAAAGCACCGATTTCTTATGATTGAGGCTGAGGCTGATGAATTCACTTCCGCTCGCGTGACATTTGGACCAAAGGCCACATCCGGGTCACTTCCTGGGACGTCGAGTGACGGCGGAGCAAGAGTTGTCTGCCTCTACATTAGACCCCAGTGACTTCCAATGTTAATCGACCGCACTGCGGTGGTCTAATGGTTAGAGCGTCGGCCTCGTAAGCGGTAGGTACTGGGTTCGATCCCAGGCCGGGTCATACCTAAGACTTGAAAAATGGAACTTGTTGCTCCCTCGCTTACGCTCAGCATTAAGAGGATAGAACAAGGACTGGTTCGCTCGGTGTCAGTATAATGTGACTGAGTGGGGTGTCATGTCTGCCTACGGCATGATATTTCAGTGGGACAGCACTATAAAATGGCAGCACTAGATCTGCTCTGTTACAAGTAGGTTCCCCTGCCTCTCCCCCTCCCCTCCCTTCCCTTCCCCGTCGTGATATAGCTGAAAAAATGTTGAAAGCGACGTTAAACCCTATTCACTCACTCACTCACTCCAATGTTAATCTACGGGGAATGCATGTATGGGATAGGAGTATTGGGGTGGTCATTTTTTTTTCTTGTGGATTTTACTATATGTTGTGGCACCTTGTTTTCTTTGTCTCGCCCTGTAGAACACGATGGGAGGGATCTCGCGGTCATGGGTTGAATTTCGTTGAAAAGTTCAGGCAGGTCTGGGGTGGACATGTTAGGTCCATTCTGGCGCACTGGACAATGATAGTCTGAGCGATGACGACATCGGGGACCACCAAGTCTCAACATGTTTTATTCTGTGGTGTGAATGGATTGATACATACATAATACGTTAGTATTATATAATAACATGGGACAATCTCGCGCAAAAGACAAAACACTGGTATGCTACGGCGTTAAGGCGTTAGGATACGGCGTTGAGGCGTTAAGATAGGACGTTAAGGGGTTACGATAAGGCGTTCAGATTGGGCGTTAAGGCGTTACTGTAAAACTCTCCTCCAAGGTCACAGGGCAAATATATTGGGTTGCTGCCTTCCCTACTACTAAGGGGCAACTGGATTACTTCCCTTGACTTTTACTTCCCCGAAATTGAGAGATTACATTATCTCAACAACAACAACAACATTCTCATTTCCATGGCTCACCAGGCACCAGGTGTGGGCTTAAAGTCCGTTTTTTCTGTGATCGGCCTGAAGAAGCGCTTCAAATGGATACCCTCCCCGACACAGTACGCCCACTATTGGCCTCAAAACGTCCATTTCAATGCCCTTTCCACATCATTCCCTTCCTGCGCATGCGCCCCTTGCACTGCTTTTACTCCATACCAGTCCAGCTTCAAACCCGTGAGAGCTTCAAACTGAAATCCCAAACGACCCATTCGGACCATTATGGGTCCACCTCGACCCCAAAACGTCCATTACAGTGCCCTTTTCCCAAAATTCCCTGTCTGTGCATGCGCAGAATGTTGAAAAGGGACGACACATTAGTCCAGTAGAATGGTCCCCGACGAATGCTTCACGATGACACCTGACACGGCCCAATCGGATCACTATGGGTCCACCTCGACCCCAAAGCGTCCATTCCAGTGCTCTTTTCCCACAATTCCCTGTCTGTGCATGCGTAGAATGTTGAAAGTGATCGACACACTAGGCCAGTGGGATGGTCTCCCATGGGAGCTTCACGACGACGCCTTGCGCGGCCCAATCGGACCAATATTGGTCCATCTCGACCCAAAAATGTCCATTCAAATACTCTTTTTCTATGAAGAAAACAGGGGGTCACACCCCATACCGCAGAAGTTTGGGAGAGCATAGGAGAAGAGTCTGAGAGGAGGTGTCGCCCTAGCAGCGTAGGATTTTTTATTGAAGATTGATGGTAAATCGGCGCTCACTGGGAGCATTTGAGCGTTAAAAGATTGTAAAAGTTGAACTTTTAATTTGTGCGAAAATGTTTCTCATCGGTGTCGATCACTATAAACTTATATACAAGCTGAAATGATCATTCAATCCCGGATTGGGGGGCGGTGCATTGACGAGAACTGACCGCATGAGTTCTGGTCAGTCAATTGGATCGCTTTACCTTCTCTTTAACATACACATTTCTTTTAATCGATGATACCTGGACTATTTTCGACCTGAAGTTGCCAAACTTATCAGAAATATAAGCTTAGTGATCTTTTCTCGGAATAGTGACAAAAATGTATTCATATTGATCATATTTACACCAGTCATCAAAGAGTGACTTCGAATCTAGTTAGATTTTATACCTTTTTTATTATCTCGCCTTACGAAGTAAAGGGGAGATATTGTGAGAGGGGGAAAGAGGATGTCGTCGTCGGTGTCGGTGTCGGTGTCGGTGTCCCCTGCCTGGAAATGAATGGGTTTTTGGTTTAGCAAGTTAAAAAAAAATCTAGAAAAATTAGAAAAATATAAAAAAATAAAAAAAATATGGGGGGTGGGTATGCCACCTGGGGGTACTACCCCTGGGGTGCTCTAATGTTAAAATCCCTATGAATGAGTTTTGCGTTTAGCTGAAGTGCACATGTACATCTGTACTTGGAAAGTTTCTTGCAGTTGTCAGCTGTCATTGGATGATTATGAAACTTGGTACACATGTTTCTTATGATAAGAGGATGTACCTGTGCTATTTTTGAGAAGAAATATTAATTTTTCTCAAAATTATGGCAATGAATGAGTTTTCTGTTTAGGTAAATTGTACATGTAGGCCTCTACATGTATACATATACATCTACATGGTAAGTTTGCTCCAGTTGTCATCTGTCATTGGATGATTATGAAACTTGGTACACATGTTTCTTATGATTAGAGGATGTACCTGTGCTATTTTTGAGAAGAAATATTAATTTTTCTCCAAATTATGACAAATGAATAGTTTTATGTTTAGGTAAATGGTACATATACATGTACATGGTAAGTTTGCTTCAGTTGTCAGCTGTCAATGATTATGAAACTTGGTACACATGTTTCTTATGATAAGAGGATGTACCTGTGCTATTTTTGAGAAGAAATATTAATTTTTCTCAAAATTATGGCAAATGAATGAGTTTTCTGTTTAGGTAAATTGTACATGTAGGCTTCTACATGATAAGTTTGCTGCAGTTGTCAGCTCTCATTGGATGATTACGAAACTTCATACACATGTTTCTTATGATTGGAGTATGTACTTGTGCTATTTTTGAGATGAAATATTAATTTTTCTCCAAATTATGGGAAATGATTGAGTTTTGCATTTAGCTGAAGTACACATGACTACCATCACTACCACCACTAACATCATACCTTCACTACCATCCATATCGCTACTACCATCCGTAACATGCTACCATCACTACCATTCCATATGGGCCCTCAGTGGCTGAGTGGTCTAAGGTGCTTCGCTGGTGACCGCTAGCCTCACACTGATGCACCGGCACGGGTTCGAACTCAGCCTGTCCATGTGTGGAAGATTGTCAGTTACTTGCCAACGGGCGGTGGTTCTCTCCGGGCACTCCGGCTTCCTCCACCAACCAAACTGAGTGAAACAACCTTGAGCGTGACATTAAACCAAATCCCCCTCCCCTACCATCCATACCATCACTACCATACTGATCATCACTACCATCCCTACTATCATTACCATCCATATCATCCCTGCCATCACTACCATTCCAACCATCACTGCCATCCCAACCATCACTACCAGTCATACCCTTCCAACCATCACTACCATCGGATCCCTACTATCGCTATCATCCATACTATCACTACCATCCCTACTATCACTTACATCCTACCATCCATGTCATCCCTGCCATCACTACAATCCCAACCATCACTACCATCCATATCATCCCTGCCATCACTACCATTCCAACCATCACTGCCATCCCAACCATCACTACCAGTCATACCCTTCCAACCATCATTGCCATCCCAACCATCACTACCATCGGATCCCTACTATCGCTATCATCCATACTATCACTACCATCCCTACTATCACTTACATCCTACCATCCATGTCATCCCTGCCATCACTACAATCCCAACCATCATTACCATCCATATCATCCCTGCCATCACTACCATTCCAACCATCACTGCCATCCCAACCATCACTACCAGTCATACCCTTCCAACCATCATTGCCATCCCAACCATCACTACCATCGGATCCCTACTATCGCTATCATCCATACTATCACTACCATCCCTACTATCACTTACATCCTACCATCCATGTCATCCCTGCCATCACTACAATCCCAACCATCACTACCATCGGATCCCTACTATCATTACCATCCATACCATCCTACCATCACTGCTATCACTTACATCCTACCATCCATGTCATCCCTGCCATCACTACAATCCCATCACTACCATCCTACCATCACTACGATCCATACCATCACTACCATCCATACCATCACTACCATCCATACCATTCCTACCATCACTACCATCCATACCATCACTACCATTACTACCATTCCTACCATCACTACCATCCATACCATCACTACCATCCATACCATCACTACCATCCATACCATCACTACCATCCATACCATCATACCATCACTACCATCCATACCATCACTACCATCCATACCATCACTACCATCCATACCATTCCTACCATCACTACCATCCATACCATCACTACCATCCATACCATCACTACTACCATCCATACCATCACTACCATTCCTACCATCACTACCATCCATGCCATCACTACCATCCATACCATCACTACCATCTATACCATCACTACCATCCATACCATCACTACCATCACTACCATCCATACCATCGCTACCATCTATACCATTCCTACCATCACTACCATCCATACCATCCATGCCATCACTACCATCCATACCATCACTACCATCCATACCATCGCTACCATCTATACCATCCATACCATCACTACCATCTATACCATCACTACCATCCATACCATCACTACCATCCATACCATCACTACCATCTATACCATCACTACCATCCATACCATCACTACCATCCATGCCATCACTACCATCCATACCATCTCTACCATCTATACCATCACTACCATCCATACCATCACTACCATCCATACCATCACTACTATCCATACCATTCCTACCATCACTACTATCCATACCATCACTACCATTACTACTATCCATACCATCACTACCATTTCTACCATCACTACTATCCATACCATTCCTACCATCACTACTATCCATACCATCACTACCATCCATACCATCGCTACTATCCATACCATCACTACTATCCATACCATCAGTACCATCCATACCATCACTACCATCCATACCATCACTACCATCCATACCATCACTACTATCCATACCATCACTACCATTCCTACCATCACTACCATCCATCCCATCACTACCATCCATACCATCACTACCATCCCTACCATCACTACCATCCATTCCATCACTACCATCCATACCATCACTACTATCCATACCATCACTACTATCCATACCATCACTACTATCCATACCATCACTACCATCCATACCATCACTACCATCCATACCATCACTACTATCCATACCATCACTACCATTCCTACCATCACTACCATCCATCCCATCACTACCATCCATACCATCACTACCATCCATACCATCACTACCATCACTACCATCCATACCATCACTACCATCCATACCATCACTACCATCCATACCATGATGGTGATGGTAGTAATCCCACTTGGGACTGGACTATCCAGCAGTAATCCCACAGAGGACTATCCATCAGTAATAACATGGGACTGGTCCACCCAGCAGTAATCTCACACTGGAATGCCGTACCAGTAATCCGACTGCACTGACCTATCCATCCTACATGGGATTAACTTTTGCCAGTAATCCCACATGGGACTGATGTTAGTGTCTGTACCAGATAATCTATTCCAGACATTATTGTCTGTACCGCATCACTTATTCCAGACCTTATTGTTTGCTCTACATGTATGCTTTCAATACTGCTGCACCTTTGGCGGATGACCCCGCAAGGCGAGATGTTGGGGTTCTCAGAACGCTTGTTAGAATAACCTACAATCATTCAAAAGTGCTCCAGTTTGCAATAATATAAAAAAATCCTAGTCTTGGTTGAAAATATTCATTTATGGGCTCCATGAAGGGTGAAATGTTTATGGTCGGTTGAAATGCAAAGAATGGTATGAAATGATGCCTAGGATTTCGAATTTTTCAGAGACTCACCATCTCCAAGGCGGCACCGCACTAAATGTAATATTGTTTGAAGAATTTATGAGCAGACCTGTGTAATACACACAGGTCACAGACCAGATTACTTAATAACATACATATAGTGGAATTATGTATTGTAATGAAACTTAAAACATGTTGTATCTTCATTACTTTGTCAAATTGCTGATATATAGATGAATGTGTATTGTTGTAGATACAAGGTAAAGACCAGCCGGAGTCTGCCCCAGTCGAGTCTGAGGTGAAACCAGAAGAGAAGATAGAAGAGAAAGTAGTGAGTAAAATAAATCTCTGCAAAAGCTCAGCAAAAATTGGGAGTTTACTGATTGATACTGTTTCCATGAGATATTTTGGCCAAGATAAGGCTTGTCACAATAAGGGGAGATAATCCCCTTATAACACAATCAGGGGAGACAACTTACTGTAGTACAGACATTCTATTCTCAGGGCATTCAAACGATTCAGTGTAAACAGTGAATTATTCTCCAGTCTTGTAAAAATAAAGAGAAGAACCTCACAGTTCTCATATTATAACATAGAAGCTTGTATGATATTATTTAAAGATTGATTTGCTGAAATTTCAGCGAAATTGGGAGTTTCTGCTTCAATAGTGTTTCCAGTAGATTTTTTTGGCCAAGATTCTTTGAATCAGGCATGTCACAGTGAGGGGAGATAATCCCCTAATAACACAATATGGGGAGACAACTTATATAGTAGTATTCTGTTCTTTCACCCTTTTAACCAATGCAGTGTAAAATACTGCATTATTCACAAGTCCTGTGAAACTAATGGACCTCTACAATTAACATATTATAACATAGAAGTTTATAGAATAAAATTTAATGGTTGAATTTGCAAACGATGTTGAATATGATTCTTGATTGCACAAAGATTTTACAGTCACTTCCTTTTATATGAGTGATGCAGATGAGAGGTCATAATTTGCCCTCATAATTGGGAATTGTTGTCCCGGGCAGTATCTCATTATATTCTGTCATATTAACTGATTGATTGCATTTATTCAGCGATTCTATGACAGTAATTCTTAAAGGTTATACCAAATGACTCTATACTACTTTGCATTAAAACATACCCAGTAGTGTTCCAAACAACAAATTAGTATTTTTTTCTCGAATAATGTCCTCGAAGTGGGTTTTAGGAAACGAATAGCACACATGTCGAGGAAAACGTATAGGAGCCGTGACCTCTGGTACATGACGTCACAACCTGATTACGATTGCGCCCTAAACGTCATAGTCTATGACGTCGGGCGTTGTTACGAAAGATTCACCCAACCGTGGGAGTTCTAGCGTGATGTCGCTGACATTTTGACGTCACAACAGGCATTTGAGCGAGATCGTAATCAGGTTGTGACGTCACAGGTCAAGCGGTCACAGCTTTTGCCGTTTTGAAAGGGGCATGAAATTGTCGCACTTTACTGCTGCTATTTCCAACCTTGGGCAGTTTGAAAACATACAAAAATGTAAAACAAGTCTATATAATCACCTCTACAACAATTTAGCACAAAAAAGTAGCAGATTTTGAGACCATTTTGTATAACCTTTAATGACACTATTTATGTATTTCAGCCTGAGGTACCAGTAGAACCTGTGGTGCCCCCTCCAGAGGAAGTAACAGAAGAGAAACCAGCCTCTAAGAAAGGCTCACGTTCGGGTAAGTGGTAAAAACAATAGGCTTTTAAGGTGGATTTTCAGTTTCATGGGCACCTTGTCAGAAGAATGTAGTATTTTAATACTAATTAAATTGGAATGGAGATTAAGTTGGCCTCTTATCATGTGCAATGTCGCAGATTTATTTCAAATACTGAAATAATCAAAGCTATTGGGTAGGGGCCAGACAGATATGCAAGAGAATACTGTGTGTGGGGTTGGGGGAGAGGGGGTGTTCAACATGTCTAGAATTGTCTCACTTCCATGCCATGATGTATCAAGTATGCCTGAGAAACTTTAATTATGTATTCTGTTAGAAAAAGTAATGTATAAATCATAGTTGGAACTAGAAGTGACTGTATAAATATTAGCTAAAAAATCCTTAAAACTCCTGTAATTTAATTGCTAACCTGGAAAGTCCTGGAAAATGCTTAAACATGAAGTTAAACTCCAGGAAGAACTACACTTTCATCTTCTTGGAGAACCAGCAATCTAATGCCACACATTATTGTGCCAAAATTTATTCCTGGACTTGGTCAATTTGCTCATCTTTATTGCAAGTTATTATCTCGTGGGAAATTAAAGTCCTGGAAAACTCCAGGAATTATTTCCTGCTGTAGGTGTATGAACCCTGGTATCACTTTTTTTGCATTCCATTAACATTGTGTTTACAAGTTACTGGGTATCACTTTTGTCCAGTTGTTACCATTAGTATCATGAATATAGTTACCTTAGGAAGTGGTAACCAAGCCCATTTTTCCAGGAAGTTAAATAGTTGAAGTGATTTGTTTAATGAATATGACTTGCACAAACATTTGTTAATACCAAATATTCAGTTCCTTAAATTTTTGAAAATTAAACCCTTAGTATCATGGTAACTGTATTCCCGAAAATAATTAGAATTTTTACAAACACAAACCTATGTAGTTTGAATAATGCTACTAATTAGCAATAGTATAAATTTGGAAGAGATTAGATTTATAGCTCTCTGAATATTCAAGCATAAAGTTAGCTCGTTTTCTTAAGTTCATTTGGTTATATCGCAGAATATCATTTGCATAAAATCCCTGAATATCAGATTTAGACTTCAATATCTCTGTAGCCGTTTGGAGTATCTACATCTTACCTAGTATCACGAGCACTTTCTTCCCCTAAAAATGATCCTAGGTCATTTGAGTTCCCATTTAACAGGTTAGAGGGAACTGCCTACCTAAAAAGGTTGTTCTTGGTTAATAACTTTTGATTTATACATCATAACACTCCCAAATCTTCAGGCGACTTGACTTATATATTGTCACATGACATAACCGTGATTTTCCGATGAAAATCTCCATAATCTAATTTTTAATGGAGAACAAAACATGTTGTCTATTACTATGCAAATTAGATAGATGATCATTTGTTTTGTTCAATATCATCCGATGTGGATATATATATATGTCCATGGTCGCCTGTGGCTGATGCCTCTTAGTTAGACATATTCTTGACTTTATTGGCTGGAAACGATTTTTTTT
The DNA here is from genome assembly GCA_036873755.1 of Hanleya hanleyi. Lineage (NCBI taxonomy): Eukaryota > Metazoa > Mollusca > Polyplacophora > Lepidopleurida > Hanleyidae > Hanleya > Hanleya hanleyi. The sequence goes on from JAVTVY010004427.1 coordinate 19,839, forward strand.
ACCTCCATTTCGGATAGATAGTTCTCTCTAATCTGTTCAAAATGGCATCTAATGTTGAGTTTATGGATTGCACAATAAAAGTATATTGGTCATCAAGGACCACGCAATCCTCTGACCATGTGGGAACTGCAGAGGGTTTGTGAAGGCATGATCAATTATGATAACAAATGCCCAGTGGCATGTTTAGGGCTTAAACAACAACTTGATGGAGCTGTTTCACACATAGCCTGTTATTTTGCTAACACCTAAACAGGAGAGGTGACTTGGCTAGATCCTCTTGATGACCAGGATACAGGTACCTTTACTGTAGGAAACTGATCAACTCTTAGACATCTATGCCTTGTTCTTACCATTTTCATATTCGCTTTTGTTAGAACTTCATCTCTGTATATTGAGTAGTGTATGTTATTCAGAATACTGTACTTTGTATCAGCGTGTAGGGCTGTCTCCACAGTTTTGCAGGCATAACTCCTGTCTAATCTCAAAATAGAGCAGACTGCCCATTTTCTTTATCTTTTTCAGTAGTATACATTATTTAGAATACTGTAGTTTGCCTTGTTGAGTAGGGCTCCCTCCACAGTTTTGTAGGACTGGCTCCTGTCTATTTCAAGGGCAGGCCACCTTTTTCTGCTACATCAAAATGGCTTCCCTTCACAGTAGCCTTATATCTATAATACCACCCTGTTTGGCAATGTCAGTCCTGCAAATGGGCTTATCTGAATCAATAGGTGGGCTTGTCTACACACCGTTTGTTGTCAGGGATTAAATCATGTACTTCCTCAGTTATGCCCCTTGTTTGTGTGTAAAATCATAACTGATTTATGGCAAGGAATTTGACAAGAATCTGGCGGGTTCTCTCCCACGCTTTTTATCATATCAACTTGATGCTGGACAATGTACTTTTCCGGACGTTTTTAGGAAGTTGAAACAATTTTGGAGGGTAATGTACTGAGTCAAATTTTTCATAACATAACCGTCCTGTATCTTGAAATAATGGTTTAATCATACTCTTTCAGAAAATATGTAGATATAGCTGATTTGGTTTGATGATTTTATAACAATTGGCGGTCAAAATGTGGACCCACTGTCTACCCACTGCTGAAAAGAAGAATCTCCAGGATGCACCCCATAGACCCTAAACCAAACCTAAATGTATCAGCCGAGTCATATATCATTATTATTGAGTATCTATCTAAATAGTCTATATTATTATATCCATAGTTTTCTTGTAGTTATTCATCTCTTTCTTCAACTTTTCCTAAACTTATATCATAACTTTAATCAGTCTATTTTATTTGTTTTGTTCGGACTGCAAAGTCTTTTTGTCTGCTGGAACAACAGTTGTTCGCAAAGGGAGATAAACATCAGTAAGGATTTATAGAGTTGTCTCCCCTGATTGTGAGAACATTAGCTCCACTCCAGGGGATAGTAAGATTATCTTTATGATATGTCTAATTCAGTTATGATCTTGTATGTAGATATCAAGTTTGTTAATTTATATATTAGTTCAAAATCATTCAAACATATCATTGTCATTAATATTCCGAATACAGTGAATTCTCTGAGACTTATTTGGGAGTTTGAAATATAAACAAATTTAGAAACTTTCATGTACAACTTGTATATACCTTGTACAAATAGACATACTACTGAGCTATACTCACGTGAACGGATTTAATGTACAAGCATTTGACTCACATGCCGGAGTTGAATGTCATGAAATTGCCAGTAAATATACAGATTGTATATACCTTGTTTGACCATCGTTAGGTTCAGGGGGGAGGTCCCGAAGCTCGGCCAAGGAATCTCCAAGTCGTGGCAAGTCTGCTAAGAAAGACTCGGATGGCAGTAAATCCCCTAAACGTGGAGGGAGCCCAAAGAAAGAGGGAAGTGGGAAGAAAACTCCAAAAAGTAGAGGTAAGTCGTTCAGTTGTGCTCACGGTAATTCATCTAATAATTCAATTAAATGAAGTGAAATTTCCCATCATAAAATCTGGAGGTGATCAAATTAGATGGTGATCATATTTATTAGAATCACCGATTGAATTTTGTCCCCAAAATTCGAGGTGATTAAAATTTGATAGGTGATTGAATTATTAGAGAGATTAGTGTACTGAATAATAAATATTTACTGTTAATTACACTGTATTATTAGGAATTCAGCAATGTTGCAGGTTTGTTATCATAGCTGGGGGAATGGAATGAAGTTCATATTCTAATTCCAAACTGTTCGACTCTGTAATGAACTCTTTTTGGCTTATGGCATTTCATACAAACTAACTGCAGTGACTTAGCTTAACACTCATCAATATACGAGCAGAATTATATGACTGAAGAGCCAGGTTTGTGTCCTTGATGATAGCGTCAAAGATGTTATTCTCTATTGCCACAGAGTCATCACCAAAGTCGCCAAAGCGTGGCAAGTCTGGTAAGAAAGGGAAATCCCCTGAACCTGAGCCGGAACCAGAAGTCCCAGAGGAGCCCCCAGGACCACCCCCACCAGAGCCTGGCTCTGAAGAGTGGGAGTTTGTCGACCAACCTCTCGCGATGGTCAGTATATCTGTCAACCCTAATAGATTTCAACTTTTTATAGTCCCTGAGCAGCTGGATATTAATAATGGAACCAAAAACTTTATTACAAATATCATTCTTGACTCTATCGATGAACTGAGTCAACAGTGAAAGAACATTTATAGATCAGTATTGAGTAGTTGATCAACTGCAGCAGTATCTGTTATCCCTGGGATGTATTTAATCCTAGATTACATGTTTCTTTGTTTCAGGAACTGGCAGAGGTTCTGGCTCAACATTGGGATACTGTGGAGAACACTTACGTGGCCAACGGCAAGTTTGTCTTCCGTAAAATTAGAGACGAACGGGAGAACATTATTCGCTATTTCTACCAGATCAGGTAAGAAGTTTTCTTTTCAAAGCATGATACAGATGGGTGAAACTGTATTTTGTGAATTAGAGAAGGCAGTTTGTATATGACTTCATCTGATAATGTCTGATTTGTCAGGTCTTTCTCTTTGTACTGGGAGATACTGGACGTGTGTTTATCTTTATTGGATTTATGTACATTTTAACCTCTGTATAATGCAGTTATTGGGGGACCAAATTTGAACCACCTTAAAGATTTTCATGCTTACAAAAGGGTTGAAATGACCAGCATTCATTTATTTGGGCGACACAATAACACCTACCTTATATCAGAATCCGTGTATATCAAGGCACCTTACACTGAGGCTAGACTGTAGTTGCCTTTTTTCATTTCCAGGAAAGATTTTCTTGCTTATTTACGGAGACCAGACCACAAACAGGAATTTGTTACGCAATGGCAAAATGTAAGTAACATTTATGATCAGTTCTTATGTTTCACCTATTAAAATGCAAGGATGTCATTTTGGCCATGAAGCTTGAGACAATCAATTTCTGTTTTGCTGCTATTACAGAGAAGATCTTGGTCATGTCGAATTAACATATGCATGGTTCAGAGGTCAGTGAATAAAGTAGGGTACAGATAGGAAACTTGGGACAGTTCAATAACCCATCAAACTTCGACGTAATCACTTTTGTAATCATCAAATGTACTCGAATTAGATTGGTGTTTTGATCGCGTCGTTATTGGAAGCCATGCATTGACCTGAATATTTAAAATGGCAATTTTCTTGAAAACATGCTGCTGAAAGATGCAGGAAAATTCAGACTTTGTACAATGCTGCAGTGGTGCTTAACCCTTCAATTAATATGTATGTCCGAAGTTTTCCACTTCCTCTCAGAAATTTCCTCAGCTTTGACCACCTTGTTTGAACAGATTTTTTGTCAACAAATGCCCACGTAATCATCATTTGGCCAATCAATATCCAGGACCATTGCTTCCAAACAGGCATCTGCATACAAGCAGATATTGGAGAATGCAGTGCTTTGCCGAAGTTTGTTGTGAAGAACACTGGGGAAATGTCATGTATATGATATTGTGATACTGTAATTTATGCCATGATGAAGAATATCCGACCTTTCCTCAGGACTACAACAGTGTTCCCGACGACATGAGGGAAGATGAAGAAACTAAGTCAGAGCTTCACCAGCGAGTGGATGATCTACGTGAGAGACTCTGGAGCATCTGTGATGAACGCAAAGAACAGGCGGAACAGGAGCGGGGTAACATCACGTCAGATGGCTGGGTGGATGACCGCCTTGGAGTGCTCAATAACCACTATATCACCATCATGCAGGTCTGTTTATTTCTTCTAACACTCAAGTCTTCAATATTCCCTCTAATAATCCCTCTAATAATTCAGTACCCTTATCAAACTTTAATCACATCCAATTTTATAGGGGACAAAAATGAAACAGTTCTAATAAATTTGATCATTCTCTAAAATCATTATGCCCCCCCTCTAGTTGCATATAGCGATCGCTTTGTCCGTCCGTCTGTCCGTCCGGTGTCCGTCCGAATTTCTTGTCCGTGCGATATCTCGGTTAATAATTGATGGACAGGATTGAAACTTGCATGGAATGTGGCCAGTGGCTCATAGTTGTGCAGCGTAGAGTTTTTTCCGAGTTCCGGTATCATTTCAAGAGTTATGGCCCTTTTTCTGAAATCTCTGTGAATGGGACTTGTCCGGGCTGAATCTTGGTTAATATTGTATGAACAAGTATGAAATTTGCATGACATGTGGTCAGTGCCCCACAGTTGTGCAGCGTAAAGTTTCTCCCCGTTTCGCCTATATTTTCAAGAGTTATGGCCCTTTGTTCCTGAAATCTCCGTGAATTGGGACTTGTCCGGGCTGGATCTTGGTTAATATTGTATGGACAATTATGAAATTTGCAGGGTATGTGGTCAGTGCCCTGTAGTTGTGCAGCGTGAAGTTTCTTCGCGTTTCGCATATATTTTCAAGAGTTATGGCCCTTTGTTCATCAAGTCTTTGTGAATTGGGACTTGTCCAGGCTGGATCTCGGTTAATATTGTATGGACAAGTATGGAATTTGCAGGATATGTGGTGAGTGCCCTGTAGTTGTGCAGTGTGAAGTTTCTCCGCGTTTCGCGTATATTTCAAGAGTTATGGCCCTTTTGTTCTTGAAATCTTTGTGAATTGGGACTTGTCCGGGCTGGATCTCGGTTAATATTGTATGGACAATTATGGAATTTGCATGATATGTGGTCAGTACCCCATAGTTGTGCAGCGTGAAGTTTCTCTGCTTTCGGTTATATTTTCAAGAGTTATGGCCCTTCGTTCATCAAACCTAAATGAATGGGATATATTTATTTGTCCAAAGCACATTCCAAAGTAGATCACATAGGTCCTGAAGTATGAAATTGCCCCCAAAAGAGTGAATTGGATGCAAAATTCAAAGTTCACGATCGCTTCATAATTTCACCACAATATACTCCCAAGGAATGTAGGTCTCATAACCAGGTCACATTTTTGAATTTGCCGAAAGCCCCGGGTGGAATATGTACATGTATTATGCGAGGCATGCCGAAAAAAGTGACTGAAACAGAATTTTTATAATTAGCCAAATTAGGCCTCCACAGACCAATACAAAACAGAACAATGGTGGAGCAGTGTCGGATTAAAGCGGAAGGGGGGGCATACAATTGAGCAATCTCTGATTGCTTCCTTGCTGTGTTGAATTAACAAAGAAATAATGGATTATATGCATGATTTTGAACTATTTGCCTACGAAGTAGGCCCTCATTTGCAGATTGTCCGGTAATGAGTCCATCCGAATCCTTTCGTCGGCAAAATATGGAAAACCGATGACATTAGAACCTTGATTTTTGCCTTGAATGTGCATTAGGGGATTGCTACCAGCAGGTTCTGAGCTGACCTACTTTTGATGAAAATTTGACCTACTTAGGCGACATATAACATTTCGCTTGCAACCCCAAGTCATCTAGGTGACCTTTAACATTACGCTTGGACCCCCAAGTCGTCTTCCTCACCCTACTTCGTAGGTCCTGTGATGTTAGTCACACTACTCATGTTGTCAACTTTCTGTTTTAATAAATTTGATCACTCTCAGAATTTAAGATGGGAAATTTTACATCATATGATTGAATTATTAGAGGGATTACCATTGCAATCATGTCCAAAAGTGCATAAAATTGAAGAAAAAAAATAATAATTACACATTCTTTTACCGGAGTTCAAAATGGTAACCAAACAAAATGGCGACTGCTCTGGTGCATGATCATTGTCTCTCTTCCAACAAAATGGCAGTTTTTGATTGCAAGATGGCAGTACCCATGTGGAAAAGTGAATGCAGAAAGCCACTCAGTCATCCACAGCACCTATTGGGTTGCTTGAAAATTTATCCGGATACAAAAATATATTGAGACACAAAATGTTGCCTACATCTGGTTCATTGCAGTTCATACATTTATGCTCATCTCACTTGTGCATGAGAGCTAACAGTCTGTGTGGTGCTCTGCTAATGAATGCTCCTACTGAATATCATTACTGTAAACTTTCAGGGTGAAGTGGATCGTTTCCAGGACACTGTGCGTATGTTGAGAGATTATTACCGTGGTATGGAGGGTCAGGTGCCTGACGAAGCCAGTAATAGTTACGCCAGGCTCCCACTAATTGAGGTGAGTTTAATCAATAGATTAATTGCAGAGGTCAATCAAGTACAGTGAAACCTGTGTATACCGACCATGCTTGGGACCAGATTATAGTGTTTAATTTTGACAGGGTTCTGGTTTATCAAGGTTCAAAGTACTTAAATTAAGTATTTTGATCCAAGATAATGTCAGTATATAGAGGTGTCAGTATTCACAGGCGTCAATGGAACCAATTATGGAGAATCTGATGAAAATCTCCAGAATTTTGATTAATTTTGTACTTTTTCATCAAAAGTATGAATTGTATAAAGTTGCCAGTTAAATATGTAATCAGGCCTTCCACTTGTCCTACTTTCCTACTTTTTGTCCTACTTTTTAGGGATTTTGTCTGTTCAAAATTTAAGTAAGGCTAATTTTCTTAACTAAGTGCAACATTTTGGCAAATATACAACCAAGAGTATTGATATACTACATACATACTGCTGCCAATGGAAAAGGAGTGGGTAAGAAAGTCGAATGTCAACAGTATATATACCAGAGACAGATGACTGACTATCTGATATCATGCCAACCTGGATTGGATTCAAGTCAGGGATAAAAATGACCATATTACACGTTAATTGCTTACACATTGAGTTAAGAATTGTGTATATTTTCACATTTTGTCCTACTTTTTTTTAAAACAAATCCTACTTTTCTAGAAAGTCTCGGTTAGAGGCCTGTGTAATGCCCTGAACCAACAATAATTCATGTGGTAGGTAAATTTCAATGTGAAACTTTAGCTTCATTTCTCTCCCTGTCACAGCTGCCAGTTGAGAGACCAGACTCCCCTGAGAAGACCCCAGCTGGGAGTGAGGGTGCTCCTACCCCAACACTTCCTCCAGTGGCAGACGAGCGTCCTGTCACACCCAAAGACCGTGCTAAGTCTCCTAGGACTAAATCCCCCAAAGATAGGTCACAGTCTCCCAAAGCGGGTGCAAAATCGAGGACTCCCTCGGGTAAGAAGAGAGATAAGAGCAAGGAGAAGAAAGAGGAGAAAGCAGAAGTCGTCGCTGAGGTTGAAGCCGATGGCAAGAGACAAAGGTAGGACTCTGTTCCACCCATGTGAATGATACTGGATCAATGAGGGTCAGGTCGTGTCCTCAGCAATTGATCGCTGCACAAACTTTATTCGCAACATACCTCTTCGGTTATGACAGTAACTTTCATTTGGAAAAGAAAATATCCTGATTCAAGGTGTATTACTTCAGATATTTTTTAGGTTAATTGTTGGGATTATGACTAATGTGCTGAAGTTGAGTTTTGTGTTGAGAATCGGCCTTGGTGTTTGAATGCCAGGGTGCAGTGTTGAAGATGAGGTTAAATGTTGAGGTTGACTTTAAATGTTGAGGTTGAGGTTAAATGTTGAGGTCAAATGTTGAAGTTATGTCGGAGTATTGAGATCAATGCTACTTTTGTGTTTTATCAGGATTCCTCTCATTCCCCGTCGGCCAGTGTCTCCCGACGGCGATGGCAAAGGGGGAACAACTCCAGGGAAAGGAAAGTCGGACAAGAAGCCAGCGAAGAAGGCCGGAGAAGCAGATGCTTCGGAAAGTCCACAGCCACCTGCCGACCTGGACGAGAAATTGATCAATGATTGCCATGGCAATGGCATTAACGCTATTGGTGGAATTGTGAGTTTAAACTTTAACAAATCATGTCAACTGTTGGATAGCCTTTCATGATAACACATTTTGTCCAGTCACTAGTATGGTATATCATTCTCGACAAGCGAAATAACCCAATCGATTTGGAACAATTGATAATTTTGTCAAAATGTGCAAGGGATTATGGGATTAACTGGGGGATAAAATATCTGATATAATATTTGAGAGTTATTCCCTGCCCACCCTGACAGATGGCCAAAGAACAAGCCGCCCGTGAAGCAGAGGAAGAGGCTGAGAGACAGAAAGAACTGGAGAAACTGAGGGAGATGGAGAAGAAGGCCGCGGATGGAAAGAAAGGAGCCAAGGGAGGCAAGAAGGGGAAAAGTCGCAGCCCCTCGCCCAAGAAAGGAAAGAAAGAACCAGAGGCTGCACCTACACCCCCTCCACGTAAGTTAAATGAGATCACCACAACACCCCCTCTGCATAAATCGGATGGGTCAGCCCTAAGCCAAGATGGACTGCTGTGTTACACTATTTACAGTATGAATCTATGTTTCAAAATGGTGACCAACATTATATAATTATTTTATAGATTTTCATCGGTGAACATGTTTTATACCATATTGATAACAGTGATAATGTTGACTCTATTCCATTATGGTGTTGAATGGTCAGTCTTGCTAAATAATCCATTCCAATCAAAAGTCTGCAAACTTACCACAATAAATATGTTATTTTTTCTGAATATTGAGACATTTTATTATCTTATTACGTTATCCATCAGCTGCTGCAGAAGAGACAGAGGAGGATAAGGCCAAGAAGTTAATACATAACAAGATGAGACAGGAGTACTATTTTGCTATACAGGAGGAAGGTAGGCTCAATAAAGTCTCAGAATTAACATCTTTGATTATCCAAACTTTTCAATATGAAAATTTCTAATAACATTATCATCACTGTCTGAAAATACTGCCAATTCCACGTAGACCTTTAAAATTACAGCAAATTATTCAATATTAAACTTACTATTTTGTTCATTTTTTTCAGCTGAAACATATTATTCTAACAACAAGCAGTGCTGAAAGTTAATTCTCACTCTGTTAATTTTTTTTGTTGGTTTCTAGCAAAGCCTGAGAATAAATAACACAAGGCTATTTTATGGATAACAACATCTTTATTAATGTGGAGCTGATGTTTCCTTGGAGATACTTCCAATGTTTTCAAAGCTATGCTGAACTATTTGACAAGACTGTGACATATAGTTGAACCCACTCTGCTTCATTTAGGAACGGATGATGCTGATAGGCCAAGAGCCATGTGCACAAAAGCTGGACTCCATGGTTTTAATCACAGTGCAATCAGAGGGTATATCTGACAGTAGGAAGTATACAATCTGGGGCCATGAGAATGTTATTCATAATTAGTTTTCATTTGTTAACAACCATGCATGTGTTACAGAGACGGCGACCAAAGTGCGATTGGAGTTGATCAGGGCTCAGGCTATAGGTGTCTTACAGGATTTGAAGGGTAAGGCTGATTACGCCTACAAGGACATGAATGACTGGCTCGGGGCTCGCTTCCTCAAGGAAATGGAAAGGTGAGAGCTTGTTACTGTATTATAGAATTCAAATTTTGTTCTTATGCACAGAGCTTATCTTTGAGTTTTAAATAAACTTTTATATTTCATGGGCTCATGCTCCTAGCATATGGATTTCATCCCTCGGTTAGGGATTTTGTTTCCATCCACTCTGTACAGTTGTCTGTAATGTTTGTCTGTCCGAAGAAATATGTGGGATATCTCCAAGAATTATGACCGGACTTAATATCATTCAGGCATCTGGTGATTAACCAGTACCCTTTGGGGCCACCTATATATACACAATAGTTAAAAATTACCAAGCATTCTACTTCACTTAGGCCATAAAAAGTTAATTAATTGTTTCTCAAGTGGCGCCGCATCCTCGATTTCTCTCCCGCTGGGCACTTTTTTTTCACTTTTTGAAAAAAAAAAAAAAAATCCGCCGCATCCCTGGCATACTGTCCGCTCCCATTCTTTTTATTGCATGTGTAAATGTGCTTGTAAACTGTGTTTATTCGTTGTAATGTCTATTCGTTTCCCAAAAATGGTGTTTTACTATGTTTGTGAAAAAGAAAAATGCTTTAATACGTACAGAGATGTCATCGCCATGATTGTATCGATCACAAAATAGTTTACAACCGGCAGTTGCGCGAACTCGTTCCAGTTTCAAACCAAACTGCGCATATACAAAAATCAGACCTGAATATAAGCGGAAGCGGATTGCCGTATGTTTTTATTATGTAAATTTCGCTTCTCCGTTATCGTAATTTTATAAATAGCGAATAGTATATTTATCATAACATTATTTATTAAAATCTTCGTCATAAATTGTGCACATTTCAACACGAAAGGCTGTAAATTAAAGAAATATTTTCATCCTAGTCTCCGGTTCCAGCGTCGGTTATGCTTTTCATTATGCTCTTTGCCTAGTTTAAACAATTCATCGGAAATGGGTCCAATGAAATGAAATTTGTGATTGTATTTTTACCGCATTTTTTATCCGTTTTCACAATGCTGGTTTCAGCATACATTGCTGAATGTCGAGAACGTGGGGCGGTTAACATGCTGAAGGACTGGACAATTATACAGGTTAGCCCAAGTGCCACCGTGATCGAGGTCCTGAACGAGGTGACCGGTATCACCCGATGCCCAGATTTCGACGACGCGATATCGTGTACAATTGGAAAATCTAAGCAGGACGGAGATTCCATCCCACTTCAGGCCACAATCGAAGCAGTTGATTTGTTTGGCCATTTTCTTAGATATAAAATAGATGTACAAGAAACTGGATTGGATCAATAAAAGTTTATTTTTTTGAATATGATTTCATCTTGCATCATCTGATTCCTCATACCCCCCCCCATCCATGACATTAAACAATGGATATCACAATATAAAACAGAAGTCCAGTTTGAGTGAAAATTGCATTTATTTCATAGAATATTTCATTTTGTGTGTGTTTAAACATATATGGTCTTCCCGGCTTGTAAAAAAAAAAAAAAAAGATAAAAAACCGCCCGCATCCTTCCTTGAAAAAAAAATAAAAAATTAAAAAAAAACCCGCCCGCCCGCTCCTGAAAAAAACCCCCCACTTGAGAAACAATTAATTAACTTTTTATGGCCTTAGTATGTCGGTATAAATTTGGTTTTCTGCAGTAAATCCATATCCTCAGAGTGTTAAGCAAATAGTTTAGCAGTAATGACCAAATCTATAGCCAGGCTTCCAGACAATCAGTTCTTTAGTATTTGATCAGAACTGCTTGTTGTAACTACGTATTTTATGACGTCTTTTCCATTGACAGCATTGACCACATGTCCGAGGTTGTAAGGTGTTCAATTGAAGCGAAGGAGAGACTCAATGAAGAACTCGTCTTACAACAGGAAGATTTCCTCGTCAACGAGGTAAGTCTACTGCTACGGTCAATCTTCTCATAATTCAACCATCCTATTAAAATTCAATCACTACCAATTTCAATCAGTTATTCTAACAAATGCTGTCACCCTCTAAAATCATTCAAATATTGGATTATCTGCATGATTTTGGGCCATTTTGTCAACTTCCTGCTCTGAGAAATTTGATTTTATAATGGGAAATTTTCCTTCCTACAGTTGCATTACTATTAGAGGAGTTCACAGAAACATATTTTCCCCAATATCGACACACTTTGAATCTTGGCAGTAACAATATTCCAAACCATCTTTTTTCTAAAGAGAACTTTATTTGTTGATTACCACATGTACATGGATTATAAATACAGATTATTTCTCATTCTTTTTCTCTATTCTGTATATCTTGCAAAATTCATACATCTGGACTTGTATTATTGTACTTATACAGTGAAATGTGTGTATATCGACCTTGCTTGGGACCAGATTAAAGTGTCAGCTTTGACAGGGTTCTGGTTTATCAAGGTTCAAAATACCTTAAATTGAAGTATTGGGACCATGGATAATGTCAGTATTTAGAGGTTGGTCAGTTAACCCAGGTGTCAGTATTGTCAGTATTCACAGGTTTCACTGTATTTGTATCCTGAATTTAATGTATATATCTGACCCTGATTGCCTCTGTTACATTTGAACTTGTAAAGGCTGCCCTCTTTTCTCAACCTGTAAGTCTCCTATTCTTATTTGGCATGTGCTATATACTCTATAATTCTTTGATGTCTTGAATTCACTGTTGGATTCTAATGACTATATCATCTTCAAATTTCCGATACTGGCTCATTAAATTCACTCTGGAAAATGATCATCACAAATTATTCTAAGGGAATAAATAGAGGCTCAGTTCTCCTGTTGTTTTTGTTTTTTTTACACTCTTACACAGTCACACTTTCTTAATCGATCTGTTATAAATCAGTTGCTAGTCAAGTTTTGATACATTATATAAAAGTCTTTCAGAATATATCACACAATACACACGCACATTTGTTTTCATTCAGTTTAATGACTGAAATATAGTTGAAAGCGACGTTAAATCATATTCACTCACTCACTCATTCATTCAATTTACATTTTCTGTAGCCAGATGTTTATTTTCTTATTAAATTTGCTCGTCCACTTTTGCCTCACAAGATTTATTGTGCTACAAATACAGGATATGAATCACTAGTAACACGGGCCCTGTGGGACTTCCGGGGATTGACCTGGAATGTCGTTATGCACATCATAGTTATGGGATTGATCTGGTGTGTCAGAAAGAGTTAAGATCCTCAGCTAAATCATATCCACTCACTCACTCACTCACAATTCCAAGATATGATATAAATTGCATGCATCTCTGTACCACGGGATTGCATACATTGCAAGATTTTTGCTGTGGGGTTTGCCAAAATGATAACTGTACATTAAATAGTATGGATCTGAGTCATTGATTTTGTGGTGGATTAATTTTTGTTTTGATTTAGTTATATTATATAATGATTATTGAACAAATAATTGGTAATAGAGATAAATTTGTGGTTCACTCCAGTTCTTATGAGAATTACTTTCTGAAACTGTAAATATCGGGGATCAGTTTGTTTGCAAGTCCACAACAGCACGTATTCATAGTACTGACTATACCATCTACCTGAGAGAACAGTTGTCTGTTGGGAGTAAATGTCACAAGTAAAGACAATGTATGTACCAATCACTAATAATCTTACCAATTGTGTTCTATATCACAGGAGCGTAAGCTGATGAAGTCGGCCACCCCACCTCCAATATCACCCCCGCCAGAGCCTCATATGGCTGACCACTTTACCGTCACTCAACTCCTCCAACTGTTCCAACAGGTAAGTCTGAATGAGGGTCACATCTTCATGAAATTAAATTATGCACCTGTGATCTATACTTATTATCAGAGGGATCCCAGGGATTGACCTGGGCTGTCCTTGTGTGCATCCCAAGGCATGGTAAGAATTCAGCTCCTCAGACAGCTTGTCGTAAGAGGTAACTAACTGGGACATCTGTTGGGTTCCCGAGTGTATAAGGAATAGGACTCTACCTGTGGGGTCCTGGGTGTGAAAAAAATAGGACACAAAAGTTGAGATATGACTGAAGATTGTTAAAAGCGACATGGAATCATATTCACTGCTGAAGGCCTCATTGTATTATAATGGATTTCACAAAACGAATTTCTGTTTTGACTGCCTGGGGAGGGATGGCATGAATGAAGAAAGGGGTCATCCGTAACTTACTGACATAAATTACACAGCAAGAGAATGGAGAGGGGGGAAGGTTGCTAGCAGTTGCCATAGACTGTGTGATATAATATCTGGACACCCCTGAATATTTAGGGGATTTCTAATTGTCTTTATGTATTATATTCCAGTTCACGTCATCAGCTCCATCAGGTGTGATGTCTAGTAAGTCGTTCGTGGAGACCTTTGAGAACATGGTGTCTGTGGCACATGGGATGGAGAACTTACCAGACACATGGATGAATCTCTCATCTGCTCAGGTATGTTACATCACACACACACATGTGACACATGTACACACCTCCATCACTTTGATTGGCTCAAAAAGAGACATTCTAGTTCATCTGATAGAAAGAAGCCCATTTGAGGAGAAGGGTGTTTTCATTGTTGGCAAAGATGTCTTCCTTTCCCACACTATCTTTATACATGGTTAAAGTTGAAAACTAATGGTTATTCGATTTTGCTAGAAAACTTTGTCAGAAGCAGTAGTATCTCCCACACTATCATCAATGATTGGCAGACCTCAGCGAGGTATCATGTCTTAAAGAACTCGACTGAACAAGTTTTTATGCTACCTTTCCTCCTTGATAATTTCTTTGTGAATTGACATGTTTTAGGGCAATAATCTATTTTATTTCGGAGATAGAGAGTTTTATTGTGCGCTAATCAACTGTAGGGCGCCACCATTTGATATGTCAGAGTTCAGAGAGAATGATGAGCTGATTGGAAGTAACGTTAGCGTTGTCCTGAAGACCATGTGACGGTTACAATAAAGTCACCTCTATTACGTCGCATGGAAGAAGAACATCACTACCCATGCATAGAGCCTCGCTTTCGTGTACAAATATGGTGGCACCCAATAGTCACTCTTTGCAGATTTAAACACATCATGAATTATCACATCGAATGGATTATCTATATCGAGCAAATTCCTGATGAAAAATGACATGGGGAGACTTCTCCTTCAATTAACATTGTGCCTTCATTGTGTTACAAACACATAATGTTTTCATGAGAGTGTTGTCACTTCTGTCATGATAAGTATAGTGCTCTGCTATCTGTTCAAAGAGTTGTGAGCTTTATGGAGCTTTTTTTTTAATCTGAAAGATAAATTTGAGATTGTTTTATTTCTCACAGATTCAAGACATGGCACATATGCTGTCGGGAGACTCAGAGTATGTGGATTGGAGGCGGTTCCTTCTGGCCTTGCTCCACCCCTTGCCCCGCCCCTCACAGAGCGACCTGCTAGAGGTGCTGGAGAGGTTCCGTGCCATGGATCAACGGTCATCGGGTTTCGTCACCAGAGAGCAGTACAATGAGGTATGTTATTTAATAGGTTAAAGAGAACTATCTTTCTAAAATGGAGGTAAAAAAGGTCGTTTTTGCTTAATAATGCTCATTTGCGTACACTTCGCCATCCATAAGATGGCTTGCGAATCCTGTGTCTCCATGATCGCGAAGCGATATCCGGTACTTTACCGGATTCTGTTCGGCCTTTATCCGGCGGAGAACAGACTGGAGAAATCTGATAAATTACAGGTTTTCACACCACTTCGGAAACAGATATTGGCTGGGCTTACAAAAGATATAGGTATGAATAACGTTCGTATCACCCAAGAGGTGTTGTAGATCTGTAATTTTGAACAAGTAGGGCAGCACATGACTCGGAAATGGCGTGTTACGTTGGGGTTACGTCGGTAGACTTTAGCCGATTAGCTGATGAAGCCACGTGGTATTGATTTCAGGAAAATCCCTCTTGCAGTTGCCGAAAGTAGGCTGAGAATGGATATACACGATCCCAGGGTCAGTCTTGCCGTGTATAGATGACCCAGATGGTTACAGGTTGAATAATGCTTGATTTATTCATGATAACACTCAAAAATCTTCAGGCGACAAACCTTATATATTGTTAGCTGTTGTAACAGTGATTTTGCAATGAAAGTGTGTATAGTTAGAAATGTTTTTGTTTTTTTAATACCATCTAATGCAAATATATATGTCTGTGGTTGCCCATGGCAGATGTCTCTTAGTTCGGTATATTCATGACTTTATTTGGCAGATACCACCCTTTTTACCTCCAGTTTAGAGAGGTCGTTCTCTCCAGCCTGTTTAATGGACAGGAGCTGTGAGTCCGACTGAAATGTTCTACATCTTTCATCCAGTCATCAACACTCTCTCAATAATAAAGGAGTCCTGTTGTGTCCACAGTCCCCTATACTGTGTTCTTGCAACAATTATAGGAACCCAGATATGCAGCAAGCCTACTTCATTGCAATTTGATACACACATTCTTAAATGCAAATTAATTTGAATCAGAATTTTCAGTCAGTCAGTGAGGATCTTGTCGCCTAAATATCTTGTCACATATTTTCTAGATGGATCTGTGGTTCCCATCTGACTTCAGCGAGCCTACCATAGATGCCGAGAGTGAGTTCCCTCCCTTTGACAGGATTGGTCAGTTAAAGAATGCTCTCTTCGACATGTTTGCGGATCTCAACAGGAATCCACCAGGCCTGGACTATGTTACTATGGTAATAAAGAAAATGTTCCTTATTTAAGATCTCAACCCATACACCACTGGTCAGATTCATAGTGTCACTCTTGAGGAACTTGCATTGCATGCTTTTCTGTCAAATTGTCTTATGGGCAAAACGTGCATGAATGCAGATTATTCTAAAGCCGTTCTCACAAGAAATCTAATATTTAGTGAAAAGATGTGAAGAAATAATAGATTTTGTCTGCTCCAGATATTCACACTTTCTTCTTAGTCATTTTTGTCAGCATAATTACCTTCATTCTCTCCATAAGAGACCATGTTAAATGCTTAGTGTTAGCTGGTGAACAAAGTACAATGATAGGATGTGTGGGTTGCTCAAGCTGATCACTCCTATCTGGTCATAACCCTTACCTGGTACTTAATAAATTATGTATCTTCGTGTATTCCCAAAGGTATTATTTTATACAGAGAGATTACCCAGATAATTATTTATTCAGTGTCTTTTTACCTGCTGACTTACTATTTTGACTGGAACTCCCATCATTTGTATTGATGATACCCTTCTTACACCTAGCATGTCTGTGAAATTGTTTCTGTCTGTCTCCCCAGCTGTTATACTTCAGTGCAGTACCGTCTCACCGTGAGGGTTTTTTCCGTGCCCTGAGCGTAGCGGCAGGAAGTCACATGCCACGACCCAGTCCCCCAAGTCCCACCCTTCTTAGCCTGGAGGAGAGGTAAGCACTAACGTATTTACAGTCTAGTGTACAGTGTGGGATTTCTTCATTCCAGATCATGCCATGATGTGGGTTCCCCTTTGTCCGTATTAGTTTGTACAGAGTTCCCATGAGTGCTTAAAAACCTGAAAAGTCCTAGAATTTTATTTTACCAATGTCCAGGTTTTTTTGTCTGTCAGTCCTGGAAAGTCTTTGAATTTTAGTCTTGATAAAATTAAAGTCCCTTATTTGTTGTTGGTTACATTATTTTATGCGGTTTGGGAATGCAAGAAATCTCTGTGTATATAATGCTTTAAAGTGCGGGAAAAAAAGTTGATTTAGGTCCTTCAAAAATATTTTTCAAGGAAGGGTGGAAGCCCTGCTAGCATAAAACCCTATTCACATGTGTAACATTACAGTTTATTGTCGATATAATCTTGAAATTAGTTGAGTTCATTTCCTTATGTCTATATTATCTATTGTGTCCAGTCACACTGACCTGGAGCTAGACAAGACAATAGAGACCGCTGATCTAGCAGAAGATATCCCAGAGACGGCTGTGGACGCTGTTGTACCATTGGATGCTCTCTACAGGGTAAGTGTAACACTTGCTTTGGTCTTAGAACTATCTTCAATTTATCTATTCCAAGCTTTTCTGTTACCATCTAGAATCATGTTTGTCATAGTACTGCCGTGATGTCTCATTGGCCGATGCTATAACTGTAAGCCATGGCCACAGGTGATCTGATAAAGTATCTTATAACTTAAATTATTAAAATGTGCTGTATTAAATCATTAACAGAGAGCAATGGGCTTGTTCCATGCCTAATATTTAAGAAGAGAATATAGAGGGTTTTAATTATAACATGCCAGTCTGTTCATTTTGACCACGGGGTACATGTAGACACTGCATTGCAAAATGTGAAAGTATTTTTTACAGAAAAACAGCTTTCCACCCAGTTGTAGAAGTATAATCGGGGTTTATCAACATTGAATATTTAATCTGGATTCCGTTTTCTATTTTACTGTTATCTAAAAGGGTATAATAGATTTTTTTTGGTTTATTATTTGGTTCAGTGACAGCTAAATGTGTAAATGGCCATAAGTATCAATTCATTTGTGATATGGCATGATCTATCCCTGTCACAACTATTTGGCGTTAGATAGTTACAGGTGTACGTTATATCTACAGGTCCTTCACCATGGAGAGAGTACACAGGGAGACAGTCACAGGTTTAGTACGGCCACTGACCCAGAAGACTCCACATCAAGGGTAAGTTTTCTCAGGTCTAAACTAAAGCTCAAATTTTGTACACTTAGTGAAAGGAAAATTACAATGTTATTGCGTATGAAAGAACGATTCTTCATCTGACATCCAACAGTTGTTATTCACTCACAGGCCATGACCAGTCAAGCCTGATTCTGGTGTCAAAAGAAAAATTAATTCTGATAGCCTGCGTAATATTTACTAATTTGATACACTACACTAAAATATGATGAATGTCCTGTGATTTTATAATGTGAGGTCTTACCATATATAAAGTGCTGCCATAGTTCACATTTCTGTGTTTCTGTATTCCATGTGACCTAAAGGATTAGGGAGGCAGTGTATATTTTCTTGGTTATTAAAGCAGGGTATCGTTTTGTTATTACATTGCCACTAGTGTCCAAATATAAAGTTGAACTAGTGTCCATATATAAAGTTGAACAGCTCAGCTTATTGTACCCCGCCACGTAAGTGGGAGGGAGACTTGGAAATGCTACCCGTTCGTCCGTCCGTTCTTCCATCCATCCATCCGTCCGTCCCAACCATGTTGTGAACGCGCTATCTCGAGAACAATTCAACTCAACTTCAAACTTGGGGGGTGACTTGACATCAGTGAGAAGATGGCTGGGATTGTTTTTAACCAAACTGTATTATCCAAGATGGCTGCCATCGGTCATCTTAGATTCCAACCATCCCAAAAATGTTGTGAACGCGATATCTCGAACAGTTCAACCGATTGACTTCAAACTTGGGGGGCGACTTGACATCAGTGAGAAGATGGCTGGGATTGTTTTTCACCAAACTGCGTTAACCAAGATGGCCGCCGTCAGCCATCTTAGATTCCATCCATCTCCAAAATGTTATGAACATGATATCTCGAGAACAATTTAACCGATCGACTTCAAATCTGGGGAGTGACTTCACATCAATAAGAAGATGACTGGAATTGATTTTCACCAAACTGCGTTAACCAAGATGGCCGCTCTCAGCCATCTTAGATTCCATCCATCTCCAAAATGATATCTCGAGAACAATTCAACCGGTTAACTTCAAACTTAGCGGATGGCTGGGATCTCAGAAGAAATTTTTCGGCACAACTATGCCACCGGATGATCTTTCTCGATCACCCCGTCCCCTTTCTTCCATAGACAATTTGCAACATTGTCCTTCACAATTATATCTCCTTCACATCAACAACACCACACTCCTAGCAACAATTTACCATCACACAAAATATATATGGTGATTATAGTCCATGTGAGAGAAGCCCATTTCCAGACAAGCTTTTTGGCGGGGGACCTGCTAGCTACTCAGCTTGTTGTCCCCCGCTACTTAGTAGGGGGGGGACTTTAAAACACCGGATTCCGTAATTCCGTAAGATTTTCTTGTCCGGACAATAACTCGTGAACGATTCAACCGATCAACTTCAAACTTGGGGTGTGCCTTGACATTGGCGAGAGGAGGGTTGGGATTGTTTTTCAGCAATGTGCGTAATCCAATATGGCCGCCGTCAGCCATTTTGGATTATAAGCAGTACGATCTTAGATTTTCTTGTCCGGACAATAACTCGTGAACGATTTAACCGATCAACTTCAAACTTGGGGTGTGCCTTGACATTGGTGAGAGGACGGTTGGGATTGTTTTTCAGCAATGTGCGTAATCAAATATGGCCGCCGTCAGCCATTTTGGATTATAAGCAGTTCGATCTTAGATTTTCTTGTCCGGACAATAACTCGTGAACGATTTAACCGATCAACTTCAAACTTGGGGTATGCCTTGACATTGGTGAGAGGACGGTTGGGATTGTTTTTCAGCAATGTGCATAATCTAATATGGCCGCCATCAGCCATATTGGATAAGCAATTGGATCTTAGATTTTCTTGTCCGGACAATAACTCATGAACGATTTAACCGATCAACTTCAAACTTTGTGTGTGCCTTGACATTGGTGAGAGGACGATTGTGATTGTTTTTCAGCAATGTGCGTAATCTAATATGGCCGCCGTCAGCCATATTCGATTATAAGCAGTTGGATCTTGTCCGGACAACAACTCGAGAACGATTCTACCGATCTACTTCATATGTGGGGAGTGCCTTGACATTGTTGAGAGGAGGATTAGGATTGTTTTTCAAGGACGTGCTTGATCCAATATGGCCACCATCAGCCACACTGGATTTCATTGGATTTTAAGCAGTTTGATCTTGTCCGGACAATAACTGGAGTACGATTCAACTGATCTACTTCAAACTTGGGAAGTGCCTTGACATCGGTGAGAGGACGGTTTGGATTTTTTTTCAGCGATGTGCATAATCCAATATGGCCACCGTCAGCCATATTGGATTATAAGCAGTTGGATCTTAGATTTTCTTGTCCGGACAATAACTCGTGAATGATTTAATCGATCAACTTCAAATTTGGGGTGTGTCTTGACATTTGTGAGAGGA
>JAVTVY010004428.1:0-38717 GCA_036873755.1 Hanleya hanleyi
AAAGTTCCATCTTCGGCCATGTACGCTCTGAACCGTTTATTCTAATTATCGTCGGGCAGGCCAGGATACCGTTGTGGCAACATATCCTCAGATAGTTGTTTGTGCATTCTGAGTATTTATCAGTGCATGGATGGATAAATTCACCCGATGGGTCACCCTCTCTGCGACAGATTGGAAGTTGGCGCGCTGTTCATAGGCCCATCTCATAACATCCAATTGTTCCACTTGGTCCAGCATCATCTCTAGCGACGCCCGGTTAATGCTGGTAAACGGTTGGTCAAATACCCGGATGTTACTGCTCGGATAAAAGTATCGGACTTGATCTGTCTCCTTATGCTGCAGCACATAACCAAACGCCAGATTTAATTTGAAGGACGTAGCTTGGTCATTGAAGATGGCTTCCACGTAGCTGCGCAGACGGGCGAGGTTGGTGAGTCGGAAATTGTAGATATCTTGAATAGGGCGATGACGGTGGAAACAGTGCCGTATCATGGGCCAATGGCGCCGATAGATGTCACTCGCTGGATGGGCGTCCTGTAAGAGATCGCTGGGAACATCCACCGCATCTTCCAGAAAATGTTTGTTGTTGTCAGGCGCATGACTGGCAACAGTAATGCTAGGGACCGGCTGGATATCTAAACTCTTCTGAACTGTGGGTATAGGCGGGCTCTCCGTGATCGCATCACCTGTGGCATTCGTCTCTCCGGGCTCATCTTCACTAGGTCCGACCCTCATGGGTGCCTCTTTAGTGGCAATTTGTCGCTCATACCGTGGTGACGGACCATGAATCAAACGTTGGTGCTGTCTTAACTGACTGGGTCGTTTGAAGAGTTGACCACATTCATTACATTGTTCCGTCGCGCCCTCGTGGAGTAAGCGTTCATGGCACAGTAAAGCTTCCCGATTAAATGACCGTGCGCAGGTTATACAAGTATATCGTGCACCGTTGTGGATGGAGGACTCGTGTCGTCGAAAATCTTGTGGGCGAGTAAATGGCTTCTGCCAAGTTGTGCAAGAGAACATGTCGGCTGTGGATCTGGAAATGATGAATGCCGTAAAAATTCTGGCTCTTATAGGCCAACATAGAAGTACCCGGATGTAGGCGCGGACGTCAGCGACAAGAACCCGGATGTACAAGAACCCGGATGTCCATGATACTGAAGCTCGAAGCTCTTACTTCTCTCATTCAACACTGGGATCAATCTCCATCGGCTCTTCAATACGCGGCGGCGAATCGATCTCCATGGGTTCTTCTATTCTCAGATGCATTCCCATAGAAACCGAAATATCCGGTCTCGAGAGTGGCGAGCGTGATCCGTATATGACATTTCGGTGACGTATCAATTGACTGGGATGCTTAAAGACTATATCACAATCCGCACATGTATGCATGGGTACTTCGTGGCGTACACGTGTGTGACAACGCAAACTATCCAGGCGATGAAAGCGCTTCGAGCAAGTTGTGCAAGAGAACATATCGGCTGTGGATCTGGAAATGATTAATGCCGTAAAAATTCCGGCTCTTATAGGCCAACATAGGAGTACCCGGATGTTCTACAGTCAGGGGTGTACAAGAACCCGGATGTATCCGGATTTAAAAGTCCCGGATGTAAAAGTGCCCGGATGTTCACGAATGTACCACCATCACGGACTGGCCCAGGTCCAGAAGCTCTCATGTCCTGCATGTGAATAGTCAGTCATATTGTGTGTGTGTATGCATGTATGCGCCTGTGAGTATGCATCTGTGTGTGCGTGTGTGTGTGTGTACGTGTGTATGTATGTGTGTATGTCTGAGTGTATGTGTGTATGCGTGTGTGTATGCGTGCGTGTGTGTATGTGTATGCTTGCGTGTGTGTACACGTGTGCCTGTATGCGTCTGTATGTATGTGTTTGCGTGTGCGTGCGTGTGCGTGTGTGTGTGTATGCGTGTATGCGTGATGTGGCGGTAATTACGAGCTTGGTAGGATTCTAGATTAACCTGAGAAGGATGGGCAGTTCCATTTGAACCAATCAGCGGTCGAGAAAAAGAACTAATCAGCGGTCGAACAATCAGCCAATCGATAAGCACCGGCTTTTTCCATGCCTCGTGGACTTGGGGTCCCCACGGTAGGCTTTCGACGCGGTCCGCGGGTGCATCCGGGGACTTCACGTCCGCGCGTCCATCCGGGTACTTTACGTTACGCGTGTGTATATACGTGTGTATGCGTCTGTGTGTGCTTGCGAGAGTGCGCTTGCGTGTGTGTATGCGTGCGTGTGTGTATGTGTATGCTTATGTGTGTGTACGCGTGTGCGTGTATGCGTCTGTGTGTGTGTGTGCGTGTGCGTGCATGTTCGTGTGTGTGTGTATGCGTGTATGCGTGATGTGGCGGTGATTACGAGCTTGGTAGGATTCTAAATTAACCTGGGAAGGATGGGCAGTTCCATTTGGACCAATCAGCGGTCGAGAAAAAGAACCAATCAGCGGTCGAACAAGCAGCCAATCGATAAGCATCGGGTTTTTCCATGCCTCAGGGACTTGGGGTCCCCACGGTAGGCTTTCGACGCGGTCCGCGCGTGCATTCGGGGACTTCACGTCCGCGTGTCCATCCGGGTATTTCACGTTACGCGTGTGTATATACGTGTGTATGCGTGTGTGTGTGCGTGTGTATGTGCGTCTGTGTGTGTATGCGTGTGGGTGTGTGTGTGCGTGTGTGTATGCATGTGCGTGTGTGAGAATGCAGCATGTGTGTGTATATGTCTGTGGGTAGGTGTGTGTATGTCGCCGTGTGCCATGATACAGACAGATGAGAGGAACACCAGGATACCAGGAACTGACCTTTGACCCCTGCGCGCGCTAGCAATACAGGATAAAAATTGTGCGCAGAGGTCAAAGTTCAGTCGCCGTGTGCCATGATACTGACAGATGGGAGGAACACCAGGGTACCAGGAACTGGCCTTTGACCCCTGCGCGCTAGCATTACAGGATAAAAATTGTGCGCAGGGGTCATAGGTCAGTTCTTGGTACCCTGGTGTTCCTCTCATCTGTCTGTATCATGGCACACGGCGACATACAAACACCTACTTACAGACGTATACACACACATGCTGTATACACACACACGCACGCACACATACACATACACACATACACAGAGACGCATACACACATACACATAGACTCATACACACACGCACACACACACACGCGTAAAGACACTCGCAAGCACACACACATACACACAGAGGCATACACACACATACACGCATACACGCACGCGCACACACACACCCGCCTACACATACGCAAGCACACACACACACGCACACAGACGCATACACAAACATACACGCACACACACGCACATGCACGCACACCCGCACACATACACACACATGCATACACACACACACCTACACACACACGCATGCAAACATGCACATACACGCACACGCGTACACACACACGCAAGCACACACACACACGCATACACACGCAAGCACACACACACACAGACGACCTCATACACTCAGACACATCCACACAGACATACACACGTACACACACACGCGCACACACAGATGCATACTCACAGGCGTACACATGCATACACACACACAATATGACTGACTATTCACATGCAGGACATGAGAGCTTCTGGACCTGGGCCAGTCCGTGATGGTGATACATTCGTGAACATCCGGGCACTTTTACATCCGGAACTTTTACATCCGGGTACATCCGCGTTCTTGTACACCCTGACTGTAGAACATCCGGGTACTCCTATGTTGGCCTATAAGAGCCGGAATTTTTACGGCATTCATCATTTCCAGATCCACAGCCGATATGTTCTCTTGCACAACTTGCTCGAAGCGCTTTCATCGCGTGGACAGTTTGCGTTGTCACACACGTGCACGGGACGAAGTACCCATGCATACATGTGCGGATTGTGATATAGTCTTTAAGCATCCCAGTCAATTGAGACGTCACCGAAATGTCATACACGGATCACGCTCGTCACTCTCGAGACCGGATATTTCAGTTTTTATGGGAATGCATCTGAGAACAGAAGAACCCATGGAGATCGATTCGCCCCCGCGTATTGAAGAGCCGATGGAGATTGATCCCAGTGTTGAATGAGAGAAGTAAGAGCTTCGAGCCTCAGTATCATGGATTTCCCGAAGACGTTTAGGTTACACTGAACTTTCTGAAATGATGGCTTCTGATTGGTCGATTGGATGGTCACCTCCCCTCTAACTATAAATATGGAAACCCGCATGTTAGATGTACATTTCTCACAACCTGTACCAGACCCAATCAAATGGAAAAGCCAGCCAATTCCAAGGCAGACGAGCAATCGTTGAAGGTTGACGAAAAGGTGCCGGTTCCCACTCGACTCCCCAAACGAGTTGCCAAAAGATACCCGCCCATAACTATGGAAATGATAGATGATTTCTTCAGTGTGGGTTATAGCTCTACCAGGGGAGAGCCCGGAGAGCTACCATCGCCAGCGATGACTGACCTGCTTTGAAGGTGTATCCTTGGCCGGATGTGATCTTTGCACGAGGAGAGAGGAGATTTTCCAGTGGGAGAAGTGAATTGAACATCCGGACACTTTTACATCCGGGGACTTTTACATCCGGGTGCATCCGGGTTCTTGTACATCCTGGTTCTTGTCGATGACGTCCGCGCCTACATCCGGGTACTTCTATGTTGGCCTATAAGTGGCCACAGCCGACATGTTATCTTGCACAACTTGCCAGAAGCCATTTACATTTACCCCCCTCCAAAATGCCTGCTTTCTATACTACGGCCAAACTGCGCGTGCGCAGACTATTCAACACGGACAAACCATTAGTCTAGTCGGATGCTCCTCCACGAGAGCTTCAAAATAAGACCTCATATGACACCATAGGACCATTAGGGACTCACCTAGACCCCAAAACGTCCACCCGGTATGGACCTATACCCCCATAGCCAGTATGGGCTATATGGGCCTATATACAGCCCTACCCAGTACTTTTCCAAAAATTTCACCGTTTCGTTCCGGAACCCCTCCCATCATGTTCTAAATGACGAGACGAGAAAAACAAGACCAAACAACCCATATCACAATGAACGTGTGTGAATTCCCAGGTTGGACCTATCCCCCATAGCCAGCCTATGGGCCTACCCAGGCCTCGGTGAGCTTTTTCCAAAAATTTCACCGTTTCGTTCCGGGACCCCTCCCATCATGTTCTAAATGACGAGACGAGAAAAACAAAACCAAACAACACATATCACAATGAACGTGTGTGAATTTCCCAGGTTTAACCTATAGCCAGCCTATAGGCCTATATACAGCCCTAACCGGTACTTTTCCAAACATTTCACCGATTAGCTCCGGGACCCTTCCCATCATGTTCTAAATGACGAGACGTGAAAAACAAAACTAAACAACCCATATCACAATGAACGTGTGTGAATTTCCCAGGTTGGACCTATCCCCCATATAGCCAGCCTATAGGCCTAAATACAGCCCTACCCGGTATTTTTCCAAAAATTTCACCGATTCGCTCCGGGACCCTTCCCATTGTGACTTTCTTGGCGAGACGAGAAAAACGAGACCCCACAATCCATAGTAAAGCCCACGAAAACAATTGACCACCCCCTCCCCCCCTCTCATACAGGCATTTTCCCATATATTGTATATTGTAGAGATAAAGTCCGTATTCCGCATTTTATTTATTTATTTTATTTATTTATTTATTTATTTTCTGTGAAAACACCCGATTGACTGGATAGGCAGGCCCCAATAAGCCCGGGAACCAATATTACCCCTATGGGATAGGATTGATAGGACTTTTAGGGTAAAGTCCGTGTTCCGCTTTTTTTTCCGGAAAATTTTTACATGCACCCAGCCATCTATAGCGGCCTAGAGTCCGTGTTCCGTTTTTTATTTCCGGGAGATGTTTTTACATGCACCCAGAGGTCAAAGGCCGCCAGGGGGCGCTTCCTATACTATAACATGGATACAGCGCCCCCCTGGCGGATGCAAGAGTTATCTCCCCCGGCAAAATACTACTTTAAATGCACTTACTATACTACTTGCGCATCAGCATATTAAGTCATGGTCAATCCATATTTATAAAGGATAGAACGATAGAATCCCTCTCATCGGCTCTCTCTAGATTGATCAACCACTTTCGTGCCCTACCAAGCCCACTGAAACATTCGACAGAAATATTAATGCGGTTCTATTCCAATTCATATGTTATTAACCAAGGCTATACAAACAAGGAAGGATATCAATTCTTGTGGATTTCGCATTTTTTGTCAGATTATTAATTGTTGCAACTTTCTGTAGTTCAATGACGATACCATTCGGCCCGAGGTCATTACCCAGGAATTTGATTACACAGTCGCTGGAACATGCATTTTCCCCTCTTCAGGGTGAATTCAACTTCGCCTAACCGCTCACTCTCTAAAATAATAAGACTGAAATTCAATCTATCAGATTGAAATTAGTGACCAATCTTTTATCCTTTATTGGATTGAAAATATTCAAACTGATAGAGGGAAAACGATAAAATGAATCTATTGTAGACATAAAATTCAATGTCCTAGATTGCAATTTTCATTCTAATAAATGGAATATTCAATCAAATAGATTGGTCACTAATTTCAATCTGATAGATTGACTTTTCAATCTAATTATTTTAGAGAGCAAGGACGGTTCTCTGGTACCGATTATGTACCGTCTGTATTCTTCCATGAACAAGAACATATCCTATGCTACTCTCTAGGCCATCTAGATCTTCTAAAATTTGAAGCATGCACTTTTGCACGAGGTCAGATCGATATAGATGTACATACCTACAGCTTCACGAGCGAATCCAGCCAGGCGACTTGCGTCAGTGGAGATCAACTGCTAGAATGATAGTCAATTGGGAGCTAATATAACAGTTAACTAACACCAGCTGTTACCTGGAGCTAGTTAAAATGCAGCAATCAAAAAAGGGATGTTGGTAGACCTACTACTCCGCGGTTAATGCATTCTGCATAATGATGGTATTTTTGAGTAAGCCTGGACAGACCGACACACTCATTGCCCAGAATTCTTTTTTTTTGTCCTCAATGACATTCGCTTTGTGAGAATGGAATTATAGAATCACAAGAAAAACTATGCATTTCAATTTTAACCCTATTTTGCCCTGGTGATTTGGAACGTGTCCGAGTCAGAGGGGGCGGGGGGCGGGGGGGGGGGGAGTTATTTGTTTATTATCCCTTGAGCTAGGGGCCTGAAGCTTACCACTTTACATACAGGTCAAGCTCTACTCGAAAAAGTAAAAATTCAAATCTGACCACCATGCTGACGTCACAGTGACGTAATTTTCAAAACAGTTTTCCGAATTTTTTATTTATGTATTTTTTTTCGCAAAAACTGAATAATAATTTCCTCTTTAATAATAATGAACTTTCTTTAGCCTCGATAAGCAGTTTGGCTATAAGACAATATAAGACATTCATATATATATATACGACGAATTCCAGCTGTCAGTGTCATTTTATTTTATTTTATTTTCTATACATATGGGGGGAAAGCTGGAGTACCCGGAATGAAATCCAAGAACACGGCCTGGAACCAGAAAGCCAAGCTCACATACGATCGAGTCGACGCCGTGCGGAATCGAACCCGATAGTCTATGGGCTTACGTAATATTTTCCAGATTTGTCATTTTTTCGGGTAGATTCTTGGCATTCATGTCTAAACACATCTAGAAAGTTCGCTGATTAAGAAAAGAATGGGTGCCAGTTTTTGCATTAACATTTGGGACCTCCATTTTGAATTTCAAAATGGCCATCATCGAAAATCATTTTTTAAACATAATTGCCAATTATTCCTTCAAATGTCATCCAATATTTGTTTCATTTTATCTAAACTCTTATAAAGGGGCCAACCCTTCATTGGAAACAAAATAAGAACACTATAAATACTCTAAATTAGCAAAAATTCAAGACGGTCACCAGATTTCAGGATTTGTTTACGTAGCCCCATATAGACCCATATAGTCCCATACTAGGGGTATAGGACCAATGTTTGTCCCACTGGGAAACGTACTTCTAGACATTTGCGGTATGGTTGTTTTGATTTGTTTTGTCTCGTCAAGACAAACATGATAGGAAGTGTCCCGGCACGAAACGGTGAAATTTTTGAAAAAAGTTTGAGGTCTGTCTATAGCCCCATATAGACCCATATACTGGGGTATAAGCCCAATGTATGTATAAATCCATACTGGGTGGACGTGTTGGAGTCTAGGTGAGTCCCTGGTGGTCCAATGGTGGCGTATGAGGTCTTATTTTGAAGCTCTCATGCAGGAGCACTTGACTACACTAATAATTCGTACGTTGTCAATAATCGGCGCATGCGCAGCCTGGCCGTAGTATAGAAAGCAGACATTTTTGGGGGTGTGTGTGGGTGTGTTTGGGTTAGAGATGGGCTATTCACGGTTCGAATGGGTCGTGTGAGGTATCCATGTGAAGCCTATGTAATGGAGCATCTGGTGGCGTGGATGTGGGATAGAAATATGGTCATTCTGCGCATGCGCAGTCTGGCCGTAGTATAGAAAGCAGGCATTTTGGGGGTATGTGGGTGTGTGTTTGGGGTAGAGATGACCGCTATGGGTCCGAATGGGTCGTGGAAGGTGTCAAAGTGAAGCTTGTGTGGGTTAGAGTCAGAATGGTTTGTTTTCAAATGCATGTCGCGTCAATCTGCGCATGCGCAGTTGGTTGTAGTAAGTAAAGTGGCCATTTTGGGGCAGTGAAGGAAGGTATTTGGTGTAGAGATGGACCATCCTCGGTCCGAATGCGTCGTGTGAGGTGTCATTTTGTAGCTCCTGGGGTGTAGACCCCAATTTGAGGGATGTTCACGTCATCTGTGACATCATTGGTGACGTCATCAGTACGAGTAGTAGCCAAAGTGGGCATTTTGGGGCAGTGAAAGGAAGGTATTTGATGTAGAGAGGGGCCATCCTTGGTCCGAATGCGTCGTATGAGGTGTCATATTGTAGCAACGCCCGCCAACGCCAAGCTTAACGCTTCAACGCCCTGGTGAAATAGCTCAGAAATTCTGATTTTCTAGATATTCCATGTAATTGTCACCAATTCTTCGAAATGCAGTGACGCCCGTCAACGACGCCATGACGCCATGATATAGACCGGAGAGAGAACAACAACAACAAAAACAAGGATGACACATGAGAGAACAACAACAACAAGACGTTTTTTCATATAGTTTATTTTCCCCAATGTTACATCATACCCACGCTGGGGGAGCCGCGTTGGGTATGTTTACAACTCAAAAAGACTCTTGCCCAATCAGAGGCCACCATTTGCATCTATCATATTCATTCCTGTCCGTTAGATGTAGTCTTGTCCAATCAGAAGTCGCCATTTCAGCAAGCTCCATTTCCGGCCATGTTCGCTCTGAACCGTTTATTCTAATCATCATCGGACAGGCCTGGATATTCTTCGGGCAGCATGTCCTGAAACAGTTGTTTGCGCATTCTGATCGCATTTTCCAGGGCCACGGTGGGCGGTAGCCCCATAGCCTCTTCCAAGTGACGCTTGGCCTTCATGATGGACCTGTGCGTGGGATCGCCTTTCATTTCAAGCGGTAGTAAGGTATACTGTTCATAGATCGCCATGGCTGTTTTCCTGATGCGGGGGCGCATTTGGGTGTACGTCTGTTGTAAATTATCCTCTCCGGCGTCCTCGATCGCTGCACCGTAAGTATTGATAGCTGCTGTCACAATACGATCCCAGAAGGTAGGTTCTGCCTCACTTTCCACGGACGTATGCTGACTATCTGAGGTCAAGCTCTCCGTATCACTAGATAGACTCTCAGCAATCTCTGTTTCGGTATCAGTCGATACACTCTCAGCAGTCTCTGTATCAGCATCCCCCTCAACGGACTCCTCAGAGTCTTCAATCCCATGTATATTGTTCTGGTGTCGCATCATATCGTAATGTCTGGTGAACGTGCGTTCGCACTCAGAGCAAGTATAAGTCATGTTGACGGTTGAACGTCGACTGTGCGTGTTTTTGGAAATACGCTCGCTTTTATAGACAGTAACGCCCGTCAACGCTTAGCTTAACGCTTCACCGCCCTGGTGAATTAGCTCAGAAGCTCTGATTTTCATGGAATTGACACCAATTCATCGAAATGCAGCGACGCACGTCAAAGCCCGTCGTTACAACGCCCTGGTAAACTAGCTCAGAAGCTCTGATTTTCATGGAATTTATTTGGTTCACATTGGATATGCATTATTACATACTGTGAGCAGAAAATATTTGTCATATACCAGTAGTCCGTGAGCTACTGGGGCTCACCTTGCACCCCCCCCCCCACTACAGACCGAAACTATGTTTTTTATGTGCTTTAGGACATGTCAAATAAGAAACAATTTGTTAACAGTCGATAAACTGGGACTCACTACCCTTTTAATCACTTTGAAATTACTCCTGTGTTAATAAGTACAATTTTTGTGACAATAGGGGGTAGGGTTACAAGAATAGTCTTATCTTCCATAATTATTATCCAATCTTTATACTGTTGGCCACATATTATTCAACATTGATTGCTGCATCGAATATTTACAAAATAATATCACTATTTGTTGGGTATGACATCACACAGGGACCATACATACAAAAGTAGCAGTAGTAGCGAAAGCCCTTCACATTCGAACCAAGAATGGTCCCTCAATCGCTCAAGCACACCCTCACGCGCCCCAAAACGCCAGCTTTCGCTACTACTCCTACTTTTGTATGTATGGTCCCTGTGTGACGTCATACTCAACAAATAGTGATATTATCTTGTAAATATTCGATGCAGCAATCAATGCTGAATAATATGCGGCCAACATTATAAAGATTGGATAATAATTATGGAAGATAAGACTATTCTTGTAACCCTACCCCCTATTGTCACAAAAATTGTACTTATTAACACAGGAGTAATTTCGAAGTGATTAAAAGGGTAGTGAGTCCCAGTTTATCGACTGTTAACAAATTGTTTCTTATTTGACATGTCCTAAAGCACATAAAAAACATAGTTTCGGTCTGTAGTGGGGGGGGAGGGGTGCAAGGTGAGCCCTAGTAGCTCACGGACTACAGTAAGAAGTTGCACATTCATACCAATATTTCTTGATAATAACGTCGAAAACAGGTTAATATCCATGCAAACGAGTTCAGATGAACAGTTGTCTCAACTGTAATGCATTTCAAACCCAAACTATTTGCGCACATTTCGATTACATGTTTAAAATAATGTTGAATAACAAAAAATCATACAGATCGGCTAAAAAAAGGCGGCCATTTTGAAATTCAAAATGGAGGCCCTAAATGTTAATGCAAAAACTGGCACCCATTTTTTTCTTAATCAGTGATGTTTCTAGGTGTGCTTAAACATTGGTACCAAGAATCTACCCAAAATTTTGCTTTTTTTACATAAGCCCACAGACTACGAGTCGCATGGGCGAGAGTCCGAGCTATTAACCCCTGGACTAAATGTGCTACCCAAATGGGGCTCTTGATGACGCTTCTACGATTTCCCCGCTGTAGTTTTGAGTTAGCATGTCGACTAATTACTTAAGACCCGATGTCAGTTTCAGCTTGCGATGTAATTTAAACAAGGGAAAACTACAAAAAACAGACAAACTGAAAAAGAACAACAGTAAAATATGGATAAAAAATTACCTCAACTGATTGCTGTAGTGGTTTTTCCAATGCATGAAATCTCCCGCGCCACCCGAAGTTTAGAGGGAAAAAAGCGATACCCCCTCCCCCCCCCCCTCCTAAGAAAAATCTGCAGGTGCGACGTTTAGAGTGTTTGACCTTTGTTAGTCAATCTAGCCCCAGAACTCACTTTAGCTGCGAAAACTGACCTCTGGCCTAGTGGATTTCTGGGAGCAGAAACGGAAACGTCGCACTTGTTTGTTTACTTTCTTATTTATTCTACTTTTTATATGTTTTGTACTCTGTCCCAAATGGGATGCTCAGTGCAATAAAGAATCTTATCTTATCATACGCACAATTAATTTTCGGCGGAACCAATCTCGCATTCGTCTATTTCCGTATTGGCGGAAATTAGCCGAGTTGCTGAGTTCTGGGGATAGATTGCTATTATTCAACTAAACATAGAAATAGTTTTGTATAATTTGAATGAGTTATGTTCGTTTGGTTAAAATTAACTGAATTTCACAATAAAATGCGCCCGGATCTCTCGATTATCAAAGGCACTATTTCTTAGCCGGCTCACTGCGTGATCGTCATACGCTCCCCACCAGTGGGGATTTGTGCGTTCTATGTGAGAGGCTTGTTCCGCCAATACGGAAATAGCCGAACGTGAGATTGCTTTGTTAGTTTACCGTGTAACGATCCCAAGGAAGATATATTTATTTTCCTTTGAGATGAAAACTTCGACATTTTGGCGAATCCTGACAGCATTTCTGGTCAATTCTGTAGCATGTAAAAAGTGTGGTGGGGGAGGGGGTGGGAGGGGGTCGGACCCATGAGCCATATGATCCCCAAGCCCCCTAATACCTTCAATTACAAGCGTTTGATCCGTCGCCCATTATTCAACCTTCGTCCATTTACGAATCTCCGCGTCCATAATCCAAAGACCTATTTTATATAACAGCATTAACATCAAATGACACCAAAAAAGGACAACAAAATAACAATCAAAGTACACAAAAAAAATAGGCTATAGTTTCCTGTGAGAGAGAAGTGGTCAGTTTCAATGATGCAGGCAAGACATCATGATGTTTTCATAAATATCAAATCCGTATCACTGATCAGTATTCTCAATCCATATGATTATCATTTAAAGTCGGTTTCTAATAGAGAATGATGTATCTCAGTCGGCTGTCCATATGAACAACGTGGGGATCTTGAAGGAAATGAGTCCATGCGGCTCCTAGCCCCGGCGTTAAGTTAGCAATTCTGTAACACTTGTGTTTATAACAACTTGCTAACCGTGCAATTATTGCGTGTTTTTTTCACATTTTGTGTGAAATGTACATGCGTCAATTGCAGGTGTTCATTAGGAGATTCTTCTTACAACGCAGGAGAAGGACTGGGTCGTCTGTTTCATACAATCGAATGCACACACAAATAAATTACAAGATGAAATGTCTTTGTCAAGTTTAACTGCTGTTTTCATCGTGAAATGGATTAACAAAGTGACACATATAGACCTAAATCAAAGTATTTTCACAGAGCCTGGCTCAGCTCACAGAATAACTCTCCATTTGAGAGATCACGTAAACTCGTCCACTGACATTCGCAATAAGCCAACCGGGAAGGGAGCACCGTGCCAATATTAGTGGACGAGTTTTTTCAGGAAGGAGGAGAAAGGTTGTCAAAGTTTAAAATATGTTTTCAAGCTTTCATCATACTCTTTGTTGATAATCAATTTGGGTAGTGTAATAGAATAGAAATAATGTTTTTTATAGGCGTGCTCAATTTCACGCACGGTTAGTGTGGGAAAGTTTATTCATCCTTACCCTAAAATATAAACTTTCCCACATTATAAACGTGCCTAAAATAACCATTGAGCACTCTATGAAAACATTATGTCTTCTATTTCAGGAAGTCTATATTCTTCGACAACTCGGGTTGATTAGATTAGCTCGGGTGGGGCCTTCGTCTATACTACGTGAGAATTATCGAATTATTTTTATTAGTTATGGTCAACGGGTTAGGCAAATATTGCCCGTCCGGCACTTTCCCAACAACTACATCTGGTGAATGGTTTGGCACCGGAGCCTTGTTCTCACGTAGTATAGGAGAAGGCCCCACCGAAGCTAGTATTACATATATCACAGTAATAGTACATGAACTGTTTTATGGTATTGTATAATTTAATGGTTTGCATTGATGTTTTGTAAGATGGCCACGTCTCGCCTAGCGCGTATTTGATTGGGAATATTGATTTATAACATGTTTCTCATTTGCCACATCTGTGGTGTGAAGAATAAAGAGTGAATCTGGGAACAAGTTCTGAAATGATACATGTATCTATTCTCTTCTTTAAACGAATTCCTATATTGGTGTTGTCATGATGATGACAGCTGCGCCGTATTGTACACCGGCGATAACCAATATCTAATTTCAACTAGATAATGTTATCGGACGACTGGTCGACTATTGTCAATTAAAGTCCACTTTGGCTGCAATTTACCGCTTTTACAAAAAATGGGGAATACAATGCCATGTTTTGGTAGTAAATATATATGCTGAAGTCAAATTTCAATATTATTAATTTATTTTATTTTTTCAATGTTGCTGGACGAATAAACCTATGATTTAAAGTCTGGGTTTTTACCATCATTGTAAAATATTGGTTGCAAACAGTGGCCATAGCAAACAGCTGTGGAATATACAACAATTCTTTATGGTTTAATGGAAGTTGATTCTCAAGTAGTCATATTTGTTGGTGTAAATTAACAGCAACTTTCATATTTGGAGTGAGCATTTCCGAAGAAAAAAATAGGGGTTTACAGTCTCAGTAAACTCAGATATAAGGTCATATCCGACTTCATCGCTATATATATCCCGTGCGAACTTCAAACTACATTTTTTAGCCAATCAGGTGGCTAGCTCGGTGTCCCGGTAAGAATTTCACGATGTAAGTAAGAAGTGAAGCCTTACTCGTTATTGGCTTCGTCTGTGGATAAATGTTAAAGGATGGTTGATTTTCGTTTTGCTCTATGCCCCAACGTGGAGCAATATATATATAAATAGCGATGTCCGAGAAATTTTTAAGTGAAGTTGCCAAAATTTTCGCTGGGATAAGTATGGTCATTCCTTCACATTTTTGAAGCATTTGCCAAATTTATATCAGTTATTACAATTTAAAACTTGCCTTCGTGTTGCAGCTCAGAGAGAAACTAAAATCGCCTAAATGTGCTCAAAACTGTCCAGGTGAGTAAGGCTCAGGCCGGTTCACGCCTCTTTGCACACTCGGATTGACACCGGCATCAGGGTCATTCCTTCGTTCAACCCTACTTGACCTGGATGTGTGTTTGACTGACACTGTGACCAGCCAACAGGCGAGGGGGCGCTCTCCCCAACCCCTACACCCCAAATCGCTCAGGACCGATAGGTTAAACTGGTCGCTGAAGGCATTTTGAAGTATCTGATATTTTCATTCCTTTGAATATTTCAATATGTCGGATAGATCAGTTTTGTTTTTTTTTCTGTTCCATTTACACTGAGAACGATACGCCAAATCGAGTTAGTCCCCTTAGATGGAATACCATGCATATCTAATCAGATACGCTAGTTTGGTATTTTTCTCCCATTTTCCTTTTGAGACAGAAAAGCCATATTGAGTAGCCCCCGCTTGGGCAGACAGAATATCATTTGCCAAGATTGTGTATTTAAACTTATAAGTTATGTCAGATACTCCAGTTTGAATTCCCTCCAATTTCGCGGCTTGAATATAACAGATATATCAGTTTGATCTTCCACTCGTACATGTGTTTTACTCTGCAGAGGATACGCCACGTCGAGCTACCCCTCTTAGCTGGATGAATTGTCATTTCTATTTTTCTCAGATATGTCAATTTGGGATTTTTGGGGATTCGAGACGGACAAGCCACATCGAGTTGTTCCCCTTAGGTAAACAGAACATCATTTTCACTTGAACGTCATTGAATTGTCTGAGTCTGAGTCTTACAATCCATACTGAGTTGTTCCCCTTTGGTAGATAGAACATCATTTCCCATGAATCACTAGAACTTACAGTCATACCGGATACTCCAGTTTGATTTCCCTCTGTTGAATAATTGGATATCACAGATAGGGCAATTTAAACTTCCTCTTCTAGTTTACTTTGTGAAAGATAAGCCATATTGGGAAACAGTATCCAAATATGGCATCATTTCCAGAGAGTGTGATTGGTAAACCGTAAAGATCAAAGAGTTTACTCCCGCCGAAAAGTCTGGCTTTATTAGAGACTAGAAAATATCAAAAGATTGTGCCGTGCGAAGATGTTAATCTTCGTAAACGAAATGTCAATCATTTTCAGAGAGAAAAGGCAGAAATTGTCGTGATTGGCTTATTATGGAATATCGTAGAATATCGGCGAACATTTCGCATGAATTTTTCATAGCGTTACGTCTAGATGGTATTTCCCTGATTTACCATCTTGGTTTATCTGGATTGGACACGAAGGACCCCTTGGACAAAAACGATTTTCTAGCAATAGAGATATAATGCTACCGTACATCGCTAGGTTAAATGGTGTTTTGGTCCAAGGGGTTCTTCGTGTCTAAATGTGTTTGAAAACTCGATTTAGACCCTTTTTTTCAGGAAACAGCACATGCTGCGCATTTCAATTTGATGTCACAACGCAATATTGTGTACATATATATGTTTTGTTGAGGTTACATTAAAATACTATTATATTTATGACATTTTATTTTATTACAACCCCACCGCGAAAAGTAAAAACTCCCGCCTTATCGTATCATCTCCTTACACTCTGTCTACCTATAACTATAGTCTGTACATTTTAATTAGTCGTCTACTTTTGAGCTTGTCAATAATCACCAGTTAACTCTGGCTTAATTTTCTTTTCTGCATTGTGTAGAACAAACCAAACTCTACAAAATTACTACCATTTCTTCGTGATATCGATAACATATCACGCTTGGAATAACTTAGTAATTCTCTCCATCAAAAAATCCAGTTCAGTCGTTTTATTTTCCGGGAATCAGTTACATTGGGAGACGTCATAATGTATTCGTGTTGTCTAGCACAAAGGTCAACAATGCCGTTTACGGTCACAGAGGTGTGTGCGGTTTATCATTCGGCAATTTCACTGGGCATGGGATATAAGCGACACACCGACGGACCGTCTGTTATTACATTATACGGCATCGGTGAACTCTGTGCCAATGAGCATGCATGAATATATTATGGCGTCCTTCTTTGTAATTGATGCCCGGTAAATGAAACAACTGTACTGGAGTTTTATATGGAGATAATTGAAAAGTTGTTTCAAGCGTGATATATTATTATCGATATCACGGAGAAATGGTGGTCATTTTGTAGAGTTCAGTGTGTTCTACACGCTGCAAAGAAGTACACTTTTGTAGACTTAACCATTGATTTTTGACCAGCTCCAAAGTGGACAGACTTTAGTACCTGACCTGGGCGATTTTAGGTGGCTGCGAATAGGGACTGAAACTTCCAGCGATATATATGTGTCAAGGTCAACCAGAAAATGTAAAAAATAAATCGTTGGCAGCCATGATGACATCACAATGACGCAATTTTTCGGCTTATTTTTGTACTAATTTTGGAATATTTTTATTTCTCGGTGTTTTTCAGTGAAAGATTGCTAACTACGATACAGCCTCCTGGTTTCAGCGAAAATAAAATACTTTCGGATCAACCAGGCCTAGATTACGCAGAGAAAAAAGCTGGATATCAAACTCTCCGATCAGGAATCTCTTTCAAGTCAAAACAACCACGAATACGAAAATATGAATTCAAAATATTCAGAGGACAAAATATACATGTTGCCCGACCCTTAAGAGGGAATTTACCGGTACCCGAAAATCTGATTAATCAAATTTGTTCACCCCTTGTCAAGTCTGTGGTGATTTCTTCCCAATGGCTTGGAGTAGGATCATGAAAATTCACCTATTGTCAGTCAATTTTACCCTGCATTTGGGATTCTTATAGTTAGCTGGGTTAGCCCGATTGACATTCCCAATGACTAAAATTACTTACAAAATAATGTAAATATGATTCCCTCCCCCATCCCCCGTTTTTTGCTTCAACATCTTCCTCGTGTCGAGATTGACGAGTGAGTGGATTTTCATGACCATACGCTAAGCCATTGGGAAGAAATCACTAGACTGAAGGGGTGGTAAAATTGATAAAATTTTCGTGTATAAATCCCCCTTAAAGGTGAAATGCAAAGGTTTTTAGATTCTCCTTTTCACATTTTATATAGGTTGAATAATGATAGAAATACCGGTCTATCTACTTCACTTGGTTTAATTTGAATTATCTTGTCTGCTAGAATTTTTTTTAAAGTTGGTATCTCTAGCACAGCTGAATTCAGATTTGCAAAACATCATCGCTTATCTTTCCTTGATTGTGACGTCACGTCAGACCAGCCGCCCGGAGACTGAACGTTACCAGTATTGACGCCCGGCCAGATGGTCTGATGTGACGTCACAATCGAACGTCAAACAAGGGCAGATAAGCGATGCGGATTTCATTTCTGAAATCGGCCGGGCTTGAGATGCTAACTTTGAATCACTTTTCAAAAGCTACCAGGAGACAAAATACTTCAAATAAAATCAAACAGAGTATTTGGGCTGATATTTCCATCACTAACTAGCTAGCGAAGAATATAAATAGGGAAATATGAAAACCTTTGCAGTTCACCTTTAATTTGATCAAAAATCAGTATTCGTACATATCGTGAGGTCACGAACCATGGCTATAGGGATGACGGAAGTAACGGAAGATGACGGAAAGCTAACCTCGATATTCTCATGAACAGGAGCAGATGCTCCGTACAATTTAAATTTTCAACTGACCGATCAGGTACACATAAATTGATCTAACATTTATTTAAAATATCCGTTTTTCGGAAGTTCGTGGAAAATATATAGCGTGAGTGTAACTGAGTAGAAACCACAGAGTGATACGGAAACAGAAGGATACGTGTATGAGCCAAATGTTATAGGATATGAGGAATGAATACACCAAGGATACACTACAGTCATGGCCGCGTATGGTCTCTAATCTGCACAGTGTAACGTTTGTGTTGGGGTTATGGTAACTGAGAAGGTGTCTGGTGTTATGGCGACCATTTCAGATGTCAAAAGGACCCAAAATGTTTGTTCCAGTTTGACCCAAATTCTTTAGGTCCATCACCCAGAAATATCTGGTCAGTTTGACCAAATCCTTTTGACCGTATAGATGGTAGGCGAAGATGTTGCCTAGATCATCGCCTGCCATGTTAGGACATCTGAAATGGTGGCAAAAATTATTCCGGGGATATGACGTAACTGTGATGTCACAATAGACAATAGCAGACAATAGAATTATGATCAATTATGAAGAATTATCATCCAGTAAGAACTCAGAATTTATCCTTGATGATTGATAACTGTTATATGGCTCCGGAACCATCACAAATTTCCGAATTTCGCAATATTTTTAAAATACACGGTTAAGCCAATCTTAAGATATCTTCACATTTCAAGTTAACTACTACACTAACGTTGCGTCATTTACCTTGACCTAGTGAATGGGTTAAATTCTTCAAGCCGTAAAGGTACGTGACTTCATATAGGCAAATAAGATATGACCCTGTCAACGGCGCGGGGGAGGATTTTCTTTGATTTTCAAATATTGCAAGCTTCTATTTCTATTTCTATTATTCAACACTCAAACCAAAAGGACCCCATTCTAACAATAGCAGCGTTTAAATTGCTGTGTGATATTTTTACAAACTTTATGATGATATATGAATTTGTCAACTCTGTTACCCAATGTATATGTTAATAGGGTTTACTGTAACAGTGATGACATATTACCACACTGACGATATTTTACTGCAGCCGCTTAAGAAAAGTCCGTGTTCTGTGACTGTGAGGTAAATATCATTAAAATTATATTCTTTCTCCTCCACCGTTTGGATGTGTGGCTTGTAGGATCTAACCGGCTTGCGGTAACGCTCTGCTTCGCTCAGCCGAACCAGATACCACACTGCAACCTGTAACCATCTGGATCATTTATACCCGGTAAGACAGGGTGGCGAAGTCTATGCAAATGATCACACTGACGGTGTATCTTCCACAGTGGTTTGGGTAACTGTGGGTGTCTTCGTCGATGTTGTTGTTGTTGTGATTATTATTATATTGTTTTCAAGAATATAATTATTTCGCACCTTTTCATACACCACAATGACAATGGAAGTCATAAAAATGCTTTCTATACGACTTACATCGATCTACATACCCCTCCTCAACTAGATCTGCATCTAAATGACTATACGCAGATATAGTAGAGGATAGGGCGTGAAGGCGTTGAGACGGGCGTTAAGGCGTAACGACGGGCGTTGACGGGCGTCGCTGCATTTCGATGTATTGGTGGCAATTCCATAAGAATCAGAGCTTCTGAGCTAGTTCATCATGGCGTTGAGACGGGCGTTAAGGCGTAAAGATGGGGCGTTAAGGCGTTGAGACGGGCGTCAAAGCGTAACGACGGACGTTGACGGGCATTTAGACGGGCGTTAAGGCGTAACGACGGGAGTTGACGGGCGTCACTGCATTTCGATGTATTGGTGGCAATTCCATGAAAATCAGAGCTTCTGAGCTAGTTCACCAGGGCGTTGAAGCGTTAAACTAAGCGTTGACGTGCGTTACTGTCTACAAAACGCGCAAAATCGACTTTCAACCGTCAACATGGCTTATACTTGTTGTGAGAGCGAACGCACGTTCACCAGACGTTACGATATGATGCGACACAAGACAAATATACACGGGATTGAAGACACCGAGGCACAAGAAGCCGATACAGAGACTGATGAGAGTCCACCGACTGATAATGTTGAAGACTGCGAGGCACAAGAAGCCGGTACAGAGACTGATAATAGTTCACCGGCTGATACCGAAACCGAAATTGCTGAGAGTCTATCTACTGATACGGAGAGCTTGATATCAGATAGTCAGCCTACATCCCAGGAAAACGAGGCAGAACCTACCTTCTGGAATGGTATTGTGCATGAAGCTATTCGTAGTTATACTGTGTTAATCGAAGACGGTGGACAGGATAACTTCAACAGGCGTGCACCGAAATGCAGCCCTGCATCCGGAAAACAGTCATGGCCATCTATAAACGGTATAGCCTGCTGCTGCTTGAAATGAAAGGCGACCGCACACACAGGTCCATCATGAAGACCAAGCCTCACTTGGAAGAGGATATGAGGTTACCACCCACCGAGGCCCTGGAAAATGCAATAAGAATGCGCAAACAACTGTTTCGGGACATGCTGCTCGAACAATATCCTGGCCTGACCGACGACGATTAGAACAAACGGATGAGATCGAACATGGCCGAAGATTAAACTTTTTCAAAGGACGGCGTGTGATTGAACAAGAGACTTCTTGAATTGTAAACATACCCAACGCGGCTCCCCCAGTGTGGGTATGACGTACTGGAGGGATAATAAAATGATTGACCTGTCATCCTTGTTGTTGTTGTTCTCTCATCTGTCTACATCATGGCGTCAAGGCGTTATTCTAGGCCGTTAAGGTGTTCAAATAGGGTGTTAGGGTGTTAACATAGGGCGTTAAGGTGTTGAGATGGGCGTTAAGGCTGTCGAATCGCATATATACGGGTAGAGACTTAATGTCGGTTTATTGAAGGAGAATACATCAGTCGAATATGAATAACATTAAGCAACTGACGAAGTTGTCAGTTGAAAGCTTAGATACGTACTACGCTCACGGTTGGTCTAGAATCTATCTACGTGTTCACGGTGAACGTCATTACGTTATAATTGATGTGTACGTCATTATGTTACAATAGATAATTACGCCATAACGTGATAGAACATAATAGTTGACGTGAACGTCAACAAAGGCGTTGAGATTGGCTTTAAGGCGTAACGACGGGCGTTGCCGGGCGTCAGTGCATTTCGATGAATTAGTGACAATTCCATGAAATGAGAACTTTTGGTCTAATTCACGAAGGCGTTGAAGCGTTGAGCTAGGCGTGGGCGGGCGTTACTATCCATAAAAGCAAGCGTATTCCAAAAACGTGCAATCTCCCCGACCCAGTACGCCCACTACTGGTTCATCTCGACCCCAAAACGTCCATTCCCATGCCCCATTCCAACTACTGTTTAAGGACATGCTGCCTGAACAATATCCTGGTCTGCCCGGCCAGGATTAGAACATACGGATTAGAGCGAACATGACCGAACATTGAGCTTTCTCAAATGACGGCTTTTGATTGGATAAGAGCAGCCGAGAATACATCTAACGGGCAAGAACGAATATGACAGATGCAGTGCCAAATGGCGGCTTCTGATTGGACAAGATCCTTCATGCACTTGTATTGTAAACATACCCAACGCGGCTCCTCCAGCGTGGGTATGATGTACGGGAGTGGATAATAAACTATATGAACATGTGTTGCTGTTGTTCTCTCTCCGGTGTATATATGACCCTCTAGACCTGGTTGATAGGGGTTTCCCCTAGTTTAGGTGTGAAGTCGGTGTTCCGTTTTCTATATTTTCGGGACAAATCCGAATTTCACATACACCCATACTCTCACCCTGTCTCTGTCGGTAGACCCCGATAAGTCGGGGACCGATATTAGCACCTAGTTCTCCGCAATATTTAGGCGAGCAATATACCGTTCCCGGATGTAGGACCCGAATAAATGGGGAAAAAACATGATCACACCCGATTCACGCACACCAGAAGTGACGTCATCACCTGTGTACAAGTCCCAATGATGAGGGATGTTCAAGAACAAGTCTAAATATGTCTACGCCCGATGTCACGCCCGATTCACGCATAGCGGAAGTGACGTCATA
This sequence comes from Hanleya hanleyi, assembly GCA_036873755.1. Classification (NCBI taxonomy): domain Eukaryota; kingdom Metazoa; phylum Mollusca; class Polyplacophora; order Lepidopleurida; family Hanleyidae; genus Hanleya; species Hanleya hanleyi. The sequence goes on from JAVTVY010004428.1 coordinate 22,605, forward strand.
CTTGCGCAGAACACCTGAGCACACAAACGCTGATTGACAGTTGGTGCCAAAGGTCAATAATACCGAATATCAGTTTACTTTTCCTGTAACAACCCGGATGGAAAAGTCCCCGGCTGTAAAACTTCCCGCCGATAGAAGGACCCGGATGTAAAGTGCCCAGTCCATGGAAAAACACCGTACCCGGATACAGGTCAATACATGCTTTCCTATCATTCAATCATCCCCACACCGAAGACCCGGATGTAAACAATGATGTAACATCGATATCAGATATAGGTCAGACATTAATACCCAGGTCGCGCCCGTTTTTCGCGCATGCGCATTGTCAAAGGTCAATATGCGGTTAAATCACCTTTATATACTTTTGAGGATACGGAATAAGGGTTTAGACCACTTTCGGTTCGCATGCGCACTGAACCAAATGAGGTCCGATTTGCTAAGTGCACTCAATGATCTTTGCCTTGGTTCGCACACCGGAGATTATAGCCAGCAAATACTACCTCATTGACCTTTGACGCCAGATCCCGGAAGGGGTGTATGCCCTTTGTATACTGCTCACGTGATACGGCGAAATTACCAAAATGAGGCGAGACGGCAACTCAAGTCAGGGACTCATGATTCTGGTGGTTTTAACCTGCGGCACGCAGGTCTACGGAAGGCTCGCGTTGTTGTTGTTCTTGTTGTTCTTCTTCTTGTGACTTTTTGAAATGCGCATGCGCTAAGAGAGTGTGATCTCTGCCACACTTTTCTTTTCAACCTCCGATCTCACATGACGACACTGTCTTCAAGCGCGTTTGAATTCATTTGCAACTATATTCGGTGGAATGGATTATTGCTTCGTTAATTTCCGGATTGGATTTATTATACATGAGAATAGTGTGAATAACGTCAAAGGACCTACGAAGTAGGGTGGGAATTAGGACTCCGATACGCACTGAACTCTTGTACCCCCAGTTGAAAACCTGCCAATATATAGATGGGCACGGCCCAAGTTAGAATCACCAGTGATTTTAATCAAAAATCACCAGAAATTTCCATCAAAAGTAGGTCAGCTCGAAACATGCTGGCAACAGTCCCCTAATGCACCTTCATGCCCAGTGTGAATAACGTCACAGGACATAAGAAGTAGGGTAGGCATTAGAACTCCGACGCACGCTGAACTATTGGACCCCCAGTTGAAATCCTGCCTATATTGAGATGGGCACGGCTCAAGTTAGATTCACCAGTGATTTTAATCAAAAATCACCAGAAATTTTCAGCAAAAGTAGGTCAGCTCGAAACATGCTGGTAACAGGCCCCTAATGCACCTTCATGCCAAAAATCAAGGTTCTAATATCAACGGTAACACTCAGATATAACATATCTCTCAGATATAAAATATATATAAATATTAATATTCATGTCACTGTTCCATTGTTTCTCTTGTTGTATTTCTCTTCAAATTTTGTACTCTGCTTTTGACTGGTGTTTGTACAATAAAATCTTGAATCTTGAATGCTTATTTTACCGACGAAAGGATTCAGATCGACTGCAAATGGTAGCCCACTTCGAAGGGACAGAAATGACTATGTAGTATTTAATGAGTTAGACACCCCTGTGCGCGAACAATACCTCGCAGTCGTGCAGTTATATTGAGGACCTCGTGGCCAAAAGCTATAGCCTTTGTTTTCCTGGAGGGGTTTTTGAGTTTGATTTTGATACTTAGATACCTTTCGCATTGACTTTATCTTGGCAGTCATTTTCGCGAATGCAACAATTTGATGTATCAAAAGATAATAACGAGAATTCGACATCATTCTCTTACACACAGACCTTGTTTAGTGAACTAGCCCCGAAACTTCGCACATGAATCACCTTCGGAATGACTTAGTGACAAACATATTCGCGAATTGAGTATAGGAAGATATCCATAGATACTGACTAGAAATGTTTCTTGTTTGTAGAATTTGATTTTAAAGAAAATAAATTAATAAAATTAGCAACCTTCGAAAAGGCTTGGCCGAACATATCAGATGAGATGATATTTCCTAAGAATGAAATAGTTAATCATTTATATAGAAGAAGCAAACCATGTCTTGGTATTGACTTGCTGCGTGGAAAAGAGTGGCAAGCAATTTAGTTCGCAGATGATAACGAACGTAAATGCAGAAACCTAATTAATTATTTTAATCGAATATCAAGACTGTAACAAGCCTCAATTTGAATAGTGAAAAAGTGTCATTATGCCTCTTGGACAGTTCGATAAAGCCTTAAATCCCATTCCGTAGTTTCACAGATCGAAGTGATAGACCTGATACTAAATTTATTGAAAAATAACTTTGAAGGAAATATAAATTTTCCATTTTGATCGGCAAATTAAGCGAGAAGGGAGACTGAAGAGCGCAGATTTTCGCGCTATGACTAAATCCTCGAAATTTGTTTGGATTTCCAAATATTTGAAAGCCTTTTTGATTTGCAAAAAGTAACGACTGAACCGAATGTTTTGAAACCTGGCATACACGATACTTGTACCAAAACATTGCCAAAGCGATCATGGTGAGTTCGTCTGTCAATTCAGTATAGACGGCACGGCCGAGTCAAAATCGTCGGATTTTGAATGGGGAAAGTGAATATATATATATGGTATCAGAACTATTACGCAATCCCTACAATTGTGGGTTACAAGTTGAAAATTACTTCCCTTGGCATAACAACGCTGGCAGATGGCGCTTTTTTCTCCGCTGATATGTCTTTCACTGTATTATTGCCACTGCCGCAGGTTTTGACTACAATGTAGTCATTTCTCACTTGTTGTTTTGTGGGAGGACCGTGAAGAATTTGTATTCGGGCCGCGGTGAATCTAAAAGGAAAGATGTCCGTGAGAACAGACCTGCCACCAGTTTTGAGACCGAAGCGTGGTAAACTTGCCTCCCTCACCTACAAACTCCGCGAGGAACGACAGTTTCACACGCGTATTCGAGAAAGAGGGGCACCTGTATGGTTAGGAACGCGGCGGCGGGACTCCCAAGATCCGTGGAGAAAGTACGATACTGAGGACTGAGACACTGATATGTAGGTATGATTGGTACACTGACTTATCCCTGCTGATTGTTAGTTGCCCATAATCATTGACAAGGTCCTATACATAACGAGAAAACATTCTTTCTTAGGTTTTTTAAGATACAATGTAAAGTTGGATTCGAACTGGACTGCTGAAATGATTCCGGATTGATTTACTGTTGAAAAATAAGACGATATTGTTGAGGTCAAACGTCACTCGGACTGAAATCGTGATTCTAAACTAACTATTTACAATGGACTAGTTATCTATGAACTATGGGCGAAGGTGTATTATTGTTTGTTTTTGGCTGGATTCTGTCTTGTTAGCATAATTATAATGCTGTGAGTATTTCGTGAAGCTTTATTGTAAAAACGTTTTTAATTTTCTTCGAGGAATACGACATGCTATTTATTGTCTGCAAAACGTACTTTGTGGAAAACGATTTTGAGAAAATTTTAAAGGAATATTCCAGAACATGTTTATTCCAGAACACGTTTTTCTATTAACCAAAGACTCCAATGGGACAAATACTATAAATAAATAAAAACTTGGAAAAACAATCAAACCTACTGAAATAAAACTGATATATTGCCTATTAGTATTTCAGTCGACACTAAGTTACGTTGGTTCCAGTTCAGAATAAATCATCGTATATTGGCAATAAACGCATTTCTTCATACTATTCAGATCCGTAACGATGACTTTATATGTACCTTTTGTAACTTGGAGAAAGAGACAATAGTGCATGTGTTCTGGGAATGTCGGTTGTCTATGATATTTTGGTTATCATTGAATGATCGAATTGAATCCGTGTTTGGTTACAAATTACACCTGTCACTTGAAAGTATTATTTTTGGCTTTATCGGCCATGGCGATGTATGTAACCTAGTAACTTTGCTAGCAAAGGTTTATTTATATCGTGCTAGATGTCAAGGTTCCAAACCTGATATTCGTTTGTTCTATAAGGAACTAGAATATTACTATAACACAGAGAAAATAATATTTCATAAAGAGAGTAAATTATTAAGTGATAGTTGGGGTAGATGGATAGACCTGTTTGCGGTTGATTATAGATTGGAGTAATATCAAATTTCCAACGCATATTGCGATACTCTTGTGTATATCTGTGCAGTATAGAAAATGTATTACGATTGAATAAACTCGCAAAAAAATAAAATCAGCAGTGACCAGTCCATGCAGTTTATACACTTAGACTAATACGAGGATTGAAAATTGGTCAACTGTTTTTCTCCCTGCTTATCTTTGTCTTGTCAGAGAATCTCCGAATGAAAACTTAATCAAACATATTTACATGTACAGGCTGAAGACCCACATTTCGCACCTTGTTGAATTGCATTGTTCCAGTTTGTATGACAACTGGGTCGGACATTGGTTTTGCGCCGAATTGGTGTTTAAACTTACCTTGTTCATTTCACTTAATTAATTCCCCAGGAGTGGGCATTCTGTGGTATTGTTCTTTTAGTTCTTTGACCAAACTGGGTCATCCAGTTCATGCTACACAACATTAATTTTACTACTAAAGGAAAGCCTGGTTAAAAAGAGGGCACTATTATCCAGGGAAGCGAAATACAGCCTGTGACCTGAGTGAAATTTTAGTCTTAGTGGCGCCAGCACATTTTGAAATATACAACCGTTGTTCTTGCTTTGCATTCAGATATCTAACATTTGTCCAGCTGTGAAGACCCGCTCTAATGTGGCATATCTTCAGTATATCATAGTTACCTGTTGCCGGAACCAGATGATCGTAAAACATTATCTGGTATGACCGTCTTTGAGGTGTGCCTGTTAGGTAAGACCATCTGTTTATTTGCTCTCTTGTCAATATTCTAATCTAAGGCACTCGCAAGCCAATGGTTTATTACATTACCGTCATGCAGAATACACCTGGTATATTTATCAATTATTGTCTGCTCCCGGGGGAACTATCTCCCCATAGTGCCCTCTTGGGGGGGGGGGAGGGGGGAGATAGTCTCATTCAAACTGAGAATTAGTGACAATTCTGTTTTGGGCATACACCCTCCTCAACATTTCAAAGAAGTCATTTTGCAGACCAATCTAATGCAGGAAAACTGTGTAGTTTGCTGTGTGTCAATTTACTAGTTTTCAGCTAGACAATGCTGAAAAATGAATGGCTCTCGTACCCAAACCAAGCCCACAAGTTTACTTAGTTCTATTGATTTGATTGATGGACTTGGAAACTGAATTGTCATTTGCTCTTAAAAATAATTTCAATATCTTGAATTTAACAAACCACAGAACGTTGGAATTTCACACTCACACAAACGCACACAGATTTGGTTGTCACGATGAAATATAATGCAAAACTGTTGAATATTTTAATAAACAGATGACTAAAAACGTGAACTTTGTAAACTTTGTTCACAAGACCTCAACTTTGAACACATTCAAATGGATTTTCTGAACAGCGAGATATAAAATGAGTTATACTGGACATCTGTTTAAAATAATGTGCAAAGTATCAATTTCAGCTAAAAGCTATGATCATTTTAACTTTGCATACCTCCATAGTGCCTATAGTTAATGAGGGATATCTTTTTTTAATGAAAATTCCATATTTTGATAAGTGACAACAGGTAGGTTTGCATTGATATTGCGCCAAGACCATTATGCTCGTTTGAATTCTCAGCTTGCTGTGATATGTTAATTTCAAAATATTCATATATTTTGGATGACGACAACAATCGTATGATACCACAATAATAACGCACAATAATGGCCTTTAATTTCGTCTTGTCTTATTCAGACCCTACGTCGAGTGTGGGTTTGCCTCGTACGACTTATATGAAGTTCACCCCTGTGATTGAATCTGATTGTTTGCAGGAACAAACTTAACCAATCAACGCTGTCCGAAGGGATACTATAACACCTGTGCAGCCAATTGAAGCAACAAGAAGACACAGAAAAGAAGACGAAGCGACATTTAGTTGAGTTTGTTCCAATTTATCTACACGCTATGGTTATATTTCTTAATTTTGTGTTATCAGTCAACATGTTTAAGGTTAACTAAGCGCCCCCTTCCAACGAAGTTGGAAGACTGAGGATATTGCAACGGTACCTTAGTAGTAGTAAGAGAGCAAATTCCTGCCCGAAAATGAGGCTCAAAAAGTGAGGCTGATGACGTCAGGGATGGCGTCACATCTGGGTCAATTGTCAAAGGTAACATCCGGGTCAAAGGTCATGTGAAGGTCACTTCCGGTGACGTCCGGTCACGTGAACAAGAGTAATCTCCCCGTACATATAAGACCCCACTGATCTCCGGGGAATGCATACGGGTGGTTATTTTCAGGTAGGCCTGCGGTGGACAGGGTAGATCCTTACTGGCGCAGTGGACAATGTTTAACCTGATGGAAAACCAACACATCGACATTTGCCGTATAGGGTGTGGTCCCTTGTTTTTCTCGTCTCACCACGTAGAACACGATGGCGGAGGTCCCGGAGTCATTGGATGAAATCTGCTGAAGAGCTCGCATTGCGCATGCGCACTGGGCAGGCAGATCGAGGTGGGCGCTCTGGTGGGCCATATTGGTCAGATTGGGTCGAGTGAGCTGTCATCGTGAAGTTCTCGTTGGGGAGCGCCCGACTGGGTGGGTGTAACGTGAAACTGATGTCATTCCGCGCATGCGCAGTAAAAATAGGGCATGAGAATGGACGTTTTGGGGTCGAGGTGGCCCGCTATTGGTCCAAGTGGGCCGTGGGAGGTATGAAAGTGAAGCGCTCCTCCAGGGCCATCATGTCATGGGTGGTGCATGTAAAATTAGGATTGAGTTTGAGCATATATAAAATCCGGAAACACGGACTTCACCCCTAAAATAGGGAAAACCCTTATCAACCAGGTCAAGATGGGCTAATATGGATTCCCAGTCGATCAGGGCCTGCCGAAAGAGACAGTTTGTTAGCGGGTGCATACAAAATTAGGATACGGTTTGAACATATTAAAAGCGGAACACAGACTTAACCCAAAATAGGGAAAACCCCTATCAACCAGGTCTAGAGGGACTAATATCGGTCCCCGGCGGATCGGAGCCTGTCGTGAAAGGCAGGGCGGGTTAGTGGGTGAATGTAAATTTATGATTGTGTTTGACATATAAAAAGCAGAACACGGACTTTACAACTAAACCATTGTAAACCATCGAGGGAAGTGAGTATGGTGGTATCTGCAGGGTTGCATGTAAAATTAGAATTTTTCCCGAAAATATAAAAAGCGGAACACGGACTTTACAGCTAAACCAATGGGAAGTATGGATGTTCTGAAGTCCAGACCATTCCTGGACCAAATGAGCGCTCGCTGTTACGCCTTAACGCCCTAGCATAGCTCCTGTACGCCATGATGTAAACCAATAAGAGAACAACAACGACAACAATGATGACACCTGAATCATTTTATTCTCCTCTCCATCACATCCTACCCAGGCTGTGGGATGTCTACGTCAACTGTGACGTCACCGTACGAAGTCTTATTTTGAAGTTCTCTTGGGGTAGCGTGGGATTGGACGGGTGTCTAGTCCGGTTTTATCATTCTGCGCATGCGCAGTCTGGCCGGGGTATAGAAAGCAGCAATTTTGGGGGTGTATGGGGTGTGTATGACGGACCATCCATAGTCGTGGCGTCGTGTGAGGTGTCAAATTGAAGCTCTCGTGGTGTAGACCACGATTTGTGGAATGTCCATGTCATCTGTGACGTCATCAATGACGTCATCAGTTGGCGAAGTAGCCGAAGTGGGCTGTGAAGGAACGTGTTTGGGTAGAGATGGACCATCCATGGCACGAATGCGTCGTGCGAGGTGCCATCTTGTAGCAAAGCCCGACAAAGCCAAGCTTAACGCTTCAACGCTCTGGTGAAATAGCACTAATTCATCGAAATACATTGAAGCCCGTCAGCGCCCATTGTTGCGCCTTAACGCTCTCTCTGTACGCCTTAACGCCCTCTCAACGTCTTGACGCCTCATCGCCCTATCCTAACGCCTTAACACACATAGACTAGTCAATTGGTGAGCTGGGGAAGTAACCAATCAGTGCAGCCACACGGGCATTCACGGCGTGCACACCGCGGCATGTAGAAGCATGCAACAAAATGCAGCACTATATATGACTGATTATGTTCATCATAATCAACGTTGGTCATGATGGCCGAGTGGTCTGAGGCGCCAGTCTTAAGTGCTGGTACGCATATGTGGGATGTGGGTTCGAATCCCTCTCCTGACACGCACCTTTTTCGTTGCTCTTCGCACTGTTGTAAAACCATTTTACAAATATAGCACTATATATGAATCATTATGACCACGATAACCAGCGTTGGTCAGGATGGCCGAGTGGTCTGAGGCGTCAGTTTCAAGATCTATGAAATTGTCTTACCTGGGGTATTGGTATACTGCCCTGCACATGCGGTCGTGGGTTCGAATTCCCCTCTTGACATGCACCATTTTACTGGTCACACGGAGTCGTAGAAATCAGAATGTTTTTGTTGAGATAGTGTAGTCTCTCAATTCCGGGTAAGTAATAGTCAAGGGAAGTAATCCAGTTTAGTAGTACAGAAAGCAGAAACTGTTGGGGTTAATATGGAGTGTACGGTGTCCTCTTGAAGCTCTCGTGGTCTAGATCACGACGTGAGGCATTTCCATGTCATTTGCGACGTCATTGTTGACGTCATCAGTACGGGTGGTAGCGAAATTTTGATTAATCAACCAATACATATGGACTGATGAGGTGGTGGTGTTGGTGATGGTGGTGTGTGGCGGTGGTGTTTCGTGGTCGTAGTATTGGTGTGTGGTGGTGGTAGTAGTGGTGTGTGGTGGTGGTTGTGTCTGTACATATAGGGATTAACTCGTGTCCCTCATCAGTCCATATGTATTGGTCAACTAATCAAAATGTCGCTACCACTCGTACTGATGACGTCACCAATCATGTCGTAAATGACATGTAAATCCCTCACGTCGTGGTCTACACAACGACAGCTTCGAGAGGACACCCTAAACTCCACATTAACCCTGACAGTTTCTGTTTTCTGTACTACTGAACTGGATTACTTCCCTTGACTTTTACTTAAAAGGAATTGAGAGACTACACTATTTCAACAACAACATTCTCATTTCTATGACTCCGTGTGACCAGTAAAATGATGCGTGTCAGGAGTGGGATTCGAACCCACGCCCACATGTGAAGACCAGTATACCTATACCCCAGTGTAGACAATTTCATAGATCTTGAGACCGGTGCCACAGACCATTCGGCCATCCGGATCAACGCTGGATATCGTGGTCATAATGATGCATCTATAGTGTTATATTTGTACAATGGTTTTACAACATGGGGGAGAATAACGAGAAAGATGCGTGTCATGAGTGGGATTCGAACCCACGTCCCATATATGTGGACCAGCACTTAAGACTGGCGCCTTAGACCACTCAGCGATCATGACCAACATTGATTATGATGAACATAATCAGTCATATTTAGTGCTATATTTTGTTACATGCTTTTACGTGCCGCGGTGTGCGCGCCGTGAATGCCCTTATGGCTGCACTGATTGGTTACTTCCTCAACCCGCCGATTGACTGGTCTATGCGCGTTAGGGCGTTAGGATAGGGAGATAAAGGCGTTGAGTTAAGGCGTTAAGACGGGCGTTAATGCGTTGAGACGGGCGTTAAGGCATACCGATAGGGCGTTAAGGCGAAATAACAGGCGTTGACGGGCGTCACTGCATTTCGATGAATTAGTGACAATTCCATGGAATATCTAGGAAATCAGAGTTTCTGAGCTATTTCACCAGGGCGTTGAAGCGTTAAGCTTAGCATTGGAGGGCGCTGCTACAAGATGACACCTCTCACAACGCATTCGGACCACGGATGGTCCATCTCTACCCGAAACACCTTCCTTCACACGCCTAAAATGGCCACTTTGGCTACTACTCCTACGGATGACGTCACCGATGACGTCACATATGTCATGGATCTAACCCAAGCCATGGTCTACAACACGAGCGCTTCATTTTACACCTCTCACGGCGCCACGACTACCGATGGTCCCTCATACACACCCCACTCACCTCCAGAATTGCTGCTTTTTATACTACGGCCAGGCTGTCCATGCGCAGAATGACTAATCCGGACTAGACATCAGTCTAATTCGACGCTACCCGAAGAGAACTTCAAAATAGTACCTCATACGGTGAGGTCACAGATCACGTGGACATCCCTCGGCGTAGATATGATGTGATGGAGAGGATAACTAAAAATGATTGACTGGTCATCCTTGTTGTTGTTCTCTCATCGGTCCACATCATGCCGTCAAGGCGCTATGCTAGGGCGTTAAGGCGTAACAGGGGGGTCATTTGGTTCAGGGATGGTCTGTACCCAAAACATCAAACTCAATCCTAATTTAACATGCACTCACCCACGACATGATCGCTCTGGAGAAGCGCTTCAATTTGGTACCTCCCGCGGTCCATTTTGACCAATAATGGCCCACCTTGACCCCAAAAATTCCATCACTATGCCCCCTTTTTTTACTGCGCATGCGCGGAATGACGTCAGTTTCACTTCACATCCATTCAGTCGGACGCTTCCCGACTTGAGCTTCGCGATGACACCCCAACCGATCCGGCCGGACCATTATGGGCCCACCCAGAGTCCAAAACGTTCACCTCGATCTGCCTGCTCAGTGCGCATGCGCAATGCGAACTTTTCAACAGATTTTAACTAATGGCTTCGAGACCCCTGCATCGTTCTCTACGTGTTCACTCACATGGAGTACTGGTCCATCGCTAGATTCATATGTGGTGTAGTTATACATTTGCACATATGGAATGAATCAATACTTTTCTTCACAGGAATGCTGTAAAATATAACTCGAAGATTAACACAAAAAACCCATTCCGATGGGTAATAAACCATTGTAGTCACTGGTTGCATCAAATGTTTGATCAAAATGACTATTTCATGTCTGTTTGAGTGCTGACACTTTGTTCCAATGAAGAAGTGATTGAGAATATATATCCTATAAAAGTTGATCCAATTCAGGTTTACATGAATGCTACTAGGTAGCACTATATAGAAATTGTCATATATTATGCGAATATAATGGGTTTAACGTGATCGAAGCACTATTTGAAATCAATATATGTTTCAGTCCAAAGACCAATGCAAAAAATGACTTTGTTCGTGGAAAACAAAAGAATCTTCAAAAGTCAAAGTCTTTCCCAAATTTACAGGTCACATGTTCCACACACTGCAAGAGTTTCTGGACCTAGGATGTACACTGAATGTATATTTCGAATCAAAATTTAAAGACAAATTAAAAAATGGTCACTGACTTGATTTACTTTCTAAAGAACAAAAAGCTGTCATCCTTTTTCTTGCAATAACCTGGGTTTCAGAACTGCCACAACGTCCTTCAAATCAAGATAATATATATATATCTAATATTTATGACCATAATGCATCATGGGGGCATTGTTGGGTTTAGTGCTCTCACCAGTACCCAATAGGGGGACAAATAGAGATAAGGTATAGATGTGAGGTGACATTAGGGGTGAGCTTTATAGTTAGCATTTAGTGCCTAGGTTTTGAATTCGACTGCCATCAGAAGTATTAGACTTAGGTTTTTTATAGATATTTAGATTAGGTTCTAGGAGTTTTTCATAGATATTTAGATTAGGTTAGGAGTTGTGCTCAAAACCCAACAATGACCTAATAAGGTAATAACAATTTACTTTGTTTTTTATTTCTTTAATGTGATCATTTTATTGTGAGTCGTTCATGGTCACAATAACTTGATTGACAATTCAGTCCATGATGGTATTGATGATTGATACCAAACTAATAGTTGTGGCAAGTTCGGGAACTACGAGATTGCAATAAACCTAAACAAATAACTTGACCGTCCAGACGATGAAAACAGAAGACAAAAACATTTGTCACCATCCACTGTGCACCGAATTGATGTCCCATCTTGCCGAGTAATACTCCGTAATGCTTGGGTTATGATTCTCCTTTATTTCTGCTAGATCCGACATTCGTTATTTAGCCGTCATCCACAAAATGACGTTTTTGCAGGACACCTGGCATCGGATCCAAATAGAGAAAATTCTTTGTAATTCGCCATCTAAATTTAACTCAAAAATAGCAAATTTTTGCTCTACCATGGTTTTCTCTGGCATGATAACACAACCGTCTAGTATTTTCAAAGAGGCTCGGTCAACAAAAAAGTTGAACACACCCCTTTTTTATGGTTTGAGTTCCTGTCGCCAAGAACACCAGATCAGCATATACACATTTTGTTAAAGTGCAGACTGGTTTGCTATTTATCGTAGTCTGATATAACTTGATTTGGTAAAATTGGTAATATTATTTATCCTGTCCCTGTGAGTTTAATCCCGTTTCCTGGTAAAAATGTCACACTCGCGGTCGTGTGGCATTTGCCAGGAAACAGAATAAAATTCTAGCTGTATCAGATGAGTAAGAACAGGACAATGAATTCATTTAGTCGTCATCCAATAACGAATTTCCGTGGAAATAATCAAATACATTTTTTTTCTTAGGATAGTTGGTATCAATTCCAAATATGCATGATATAAAAATAATAATAATAATAAAAAATATATATATATAGTTTTCATTGAGGACAGCAAGACATCAGGATGTTCAAAATGCACATGCTGGAGATGAATTGAGACCAGCAGATTTTACTTTTTAAGGCCTGATACGAAGAACGCTGAACCATCAAAATGATTTATGGCCTGATTGAATTTAATAGTAAAATTGATTAACTAATGAGGACGGATACCTCTGCTCTGTTAATCTCCATCAGTGACTGCATTGATCAGGTAACAGTTGATGGCACCATTGACCAGTCGTCAGTGAACAGCAGTGAATACCCATCCTTTCGCTGTTAACATCTGCATTCTAATAAAATAGAACAACAATTTGGTATGAAGTATAAACCCTTCTTCCTTTATGAATCAAGTTGCGTACATGGAAATCAGTTTTGAGAGATAGAATAATTCTAAAATTGATAAATTTGATGTAAATTCAAATCCCAAATTATCTTTCAAACTAATTATTTCAGGTCAAACGATTTTTGGAAGGTTTTTTTGCAAACATCTTTATGGGCAACATAGAAATCGTGAAAAACTTTTTATGATGATTTTTTTGGAATGAGCTTACGAAAGGAATATAAAACAATAGAATTATAAAATCTGTACACTGCATTATTTTGCCTTTGATATTTCCTAATGTGTACATTAGTTTTCTATTTTAGTTTTCCGCCATCTAAATACTTGTCGCATGATAGAGATGAATGGTGCTGGCGATATCAACCAGAAGCCGCAGATTGGGTCACGCTACTAAGCAATATGCTGAAGATGAACCTCAGATGATGATATGAACCAATCAATGGTTATCTTGTAGAATGGGATCTAGTAACTAACCATTTATCAGGTATAGTAAGAGAATTTTCACAATGATAGTTCATTGTTAATCTTGACATATATGTAGCTTATTAATAATCTTGACATATATGGACCGGATAACTATGAATACGGCTCAACAATACATATTTAACAAGGTAAAACAGTATCTCGTCCTCGGTGCTCATTTGTTACGTTCTGTTAAACTTTCAATGAATTACGTCCATACGTCGAGCATTGTGACTGTAAATATAATACACGACTGTTTTATCTTCCTATAATATTTCCAGGAATGGTCATGCTCTAATATTTTATACTCCAGCTTGGTAATAGAACAGTCGGTACCAGGAAATGTTGGCCGGAGTGACCATATACTTCTAACAGTATACAGTCACACAACTACATCGAGCTATTCTGTAGATTTTCTGGATTTAATTTACGTTCGTTTTTCCCATTTTAGTGGAGCCTACAAAATCTGGATGGCAACAAGAGGAAAGAAAAAGAGCTCAATGGACCCCAAGACCTCTCAGCTGTTCTGATTTAGATGCAGAAGTGGTTTAACTGAAGGGAAGTTTCTATATAGTTGTTCAGTATATACATACGCTGCTAGACAAATGTCACTCACATGGAGTTCTGGTTCATCATCAGATTCATGTGTGGTGTAGGTAAACATTTGTGTATATGAAATGAATCGGTATTATTCTTCAAAGGATTGCTGTAAAATATAATTCGAACATTAACACAAAAAAACATTTTGAGGGGTAATAAACTGACCAATCACAGGCCATTGTAGTCACTGGTTGCATCAAATGTTTGACCAAAATGACGCTTTCATGTCTGTTTGAATGCTGATACTTTGTTCAAATGAAGAAGTGATTGAGAACATACATACTAAAAACAGATGTGATTCATAAGTTGGTCCAATTCGTGAGGTTTACATGGTGTTACTAGGTAGCACTATTGAGAAATGGACATATAACATGAGAATATAATGAGTTACGTGGTCGAAGTACTGTTTAAAATCAATATATGTTTCAGTCCCAAAGACAGATGCAAAAAATGTCTTTGTTTGTGAAAAACACAACTATCTACAAAGGTCAGTCATTCCCAAATTTTCAGATCACATGTTTCACACATTACAAGTGTATTGGACCTAGGATGTACACTGAATGTAGATTTCGAATCAAAATTTAAAGGCAAATTAAAAAATGGTCACTCACTTGATTTACTTTCTGATGAATAAAAACTGTCATCTCTTTTTTGCAATAACCTGGGTTTCAGAATTGCCACAACGTCCTTCGAAGAAAGATAATCTATATATCGAATATTTTTGGTCACAATGCATCATGGGGTAATTTAGTAGTATAGAAAGCAGAAACTATCGGGGTTAGTATGGAGTGTAGGGTGTCTTCTTGGGGCTCTCGTGGTGTAGACCACGACGAGAGGGCTTTCCATGTCATTTGCGACGTCATTGGTGACGTCATCAGTACGGTGGTAGGGAAATTTTGATTAGTCTACCAATACATATGGACTGACGAGATGGTGGTGGTTGTGGTAGTGTGTGGCGGTGGTGTTTGGTGGTGATAGTAGTGGTGTGTGGTGTTGGTAGTAGTGGTGTGTGGTGGTGGTGTCTACATATAGGGATTAACTCGTGTCACTCATCAGTCCATATGTATTGGTCGGTTAATCAAAATTTCGCTTCCACTCCTACTGATGACGTCATCAATGACGTCGCAAATGACATATAAATCCCTCACGTCGTGGTCTACACCACGAGAGCTTCAAGAGGACACCCTACACTCCACATTAACCCTGATAGTTTCTGATTTCTGTACAACTGAACTGGATTACTTCGCTTGACTTCTACTTAAACGGAATTTAGAGACTACACTATTTCAACAACAACATTCTCATTTCTATGACTTCGTGTGACCAGTAAAATGGCGCGTGTCAGAAGTGGGATTCGAACCCATGGCCGCATGTGTAGACCAGAATAACTATACCCCGAGGTAGACACTTTCATAGATCTTGAGACCGGTGCCACAGACCACTCGGCCATCCTGATCAACGCTGGATATCGTGGTCATAATGATGCATCTATAGTGCTATATTTGTACAATGGTTTTACAACATGGGGGAGAATAACGAGAAAGATGCGTGTCATGAGTGGGATTCGAACCCACGTCCCATATGTGTGGACCAGCACTTAAGACTGGCGCCTTAGAAAATCACTATATTTTGTAACATGCTTTTACGTGCCGCGGTGTGCGCGCCGTGAATGCCCTTATGGCTGCACTGATTGGTTACTTCCTCAACCCGCCGATTGACTGGTCTATGCGCTTTAGGGCGTTAGGATAGGGAGTTAAGGCGTTAAGATAAGGCGTTAAGGCGTTGAGACGGGCGTTAAGGCGTACCGATAGGGCTTTAAGTCGAAATAACGGGCGTCACTGCATTTCGATGAATTAATGACAATTCCATGGAATATCTAGGAAATCAGAGCTTCCGAGCTATTTCACCAGGGCGTTGAAGCGTAAAGCAATAATATGGGTTTCAGAATTGCCACAACGTCCTCCGAAGAAAGATAATCTATATATCTAATATTTTTGGTCACAATGCATCATGGGGTCATT
>JAVTVY010004429.1:0-40996 GCA_036873755.1 Hanleya hanleyi
CTTTTTTCAAAAATTTCACCGATTCGCTCCGCAACACTTCCTATCGTGTTCTAAATGACGAGACGAGTAAAACGAGACCCCACAACCCTTCCGCAAATGTATAGAAGTACGTTTCCCAGGGGGACAAACATTGACCCTATACCCCAGTATGGAACTATATGGGGCTATATCGTACTTTTTCAAAAATTTCACCGATTCGCACGGGGACACTTCCTATCATGTTCTAAATGACGAGTCGAGTAAAACGAGACCCCACAACCCTACCGCAAATGTATAGAAGTACGTTTCCCAGGGGGACAAACATTGATCCTATACCCCAGTATGGGACTATATGGGGCTCGGTGACTTTTTTCAAAAATTTCACCGATTCGTGCCGGGACACTTCCTATCATGCTCTAAATGACGAGACTAAGAAAAACGCGACCCCACAACCCATACCGCAAATGTCGAGAAGTACGTTTCCCAGGATGGTCCTATACCTCCCATACCCCATATAGGCATTTTCCCGTAATTTAGGATAAAGTCCGTATTCCGTATTTTTTCAGGAAAAATTTTACATACACCCACCCTGGAACTAGGGGGAGATAACTCTATTGATAGGCAAGCCCCGTTAAGCCCGGCGACCTATATACCCCCCATACCCCATATAGGCATTTTCCCAGGTTTTTCGATAAAGTCCGTGTTCCGTATTTTTTTTTTTCAGGAAAAATTTTACATGCACCCACCCATGTCTGGATGCCCCTTCACATAGGCTTCACTTTGATACCTCATACAACTCCATCGGCCCATTAGGGGCTCCCCTAGCTCCAAAACGGCTATTTTCATACCCTTCGGCCACCGCGCATGCGCAGAATGCCGATATTTCAACCCCACACCCAGCCCATTAGATGCCCCTTCACATAAGCTTCACTTTGATACCTCACACGACCCCATCGGTCCACTAGGGGCTCCCCTAGCTCCCAACACGTCTATTTCCATACCCTTGGGCCACCGCGCATGCGCAGAATGCCGCTATTTCAACCCCACACCCAACCCGTCAGATGCCCCCTCACATAAGTTTCACTTTGATACCTTACTCGACCCCATCGGACCATTTTATCTAGGGACTACTTTTTCTCCGCGGAAGCTTTTTCCCGAGACCGAATCACCGCCAAACATGACCGCATCACCGCGGAGGAATACATTTTTGACCTGGGTCACGTGATATGCAAATTTGGAACTCTCCTGGATTGGAGGTAGCTTTTGGTCTTTCTGCCGGAACTATACTGCACTTGACCTCTGTGACCCTCCCGTGACCTCCCGGTTCCTCCACACTCCGCCACAAATCTGCGCAGAAACACCTGCGCACTCGTCAAAAGGGGCTCTGTAATAGCCTTACACTACTACTGTCGCATAGCCTCATATTGAACACCATACATTACTAATGAGAAATGATTAGGGTAAATAGAATAAAGGAAGTAGACAGTAATGTGAAGGGAACAAAAAGCAATATCATAATGACGTCATCAAACTATATAGATAATGCATATCCTGTTAAACAGATTATGCTGTGAACCTTTTTATACCTTTTTCGCCTATCATAAATCTGCCCTATGGTGTACATATGCATGGGATTCAATAATATTTTATTAGATGCATTTACAGCTTCTATGAAATAATAACAGGAATGATACAATAAAAGTTCCAAGATGACCAAATTAATATATCATTAATTCAAGATATAAATCAGAATTTCTATCAAATATGTACAGAGAATGATATCCTATAATTTCGAAGATGACTGAATTAAATTTATTCATAACTCGAGATTTAATTCCAGTTGTCTTTCGTGTATAACATGTAACACGTATATAATGGCAGTAGAAAAAGCAAATACAAAATTCTTATTAAATAATTTGACCAATTCAGATGCCATTAGACTAGAATACAGTTTGAAGAAAACCTTAAATAGTTTTCTCATAATTGTACCTATAATATTGCTTCATCTTTTGTTGAAATTGAGCAGAAATATGTATATATACATGTTTCTCATATATGCATAGATTTAAAACTCATTCGTGAATATATGAACAAGGCATCCATATTCAAAGCAGGACGAATTTATCAACGGGGACGAGTTGACCAATCAATGGAGTTCCATGTCATCATTGTCACTCTCGGGTCCAGTGGAGACAGGATGGTATCGTTTCTTGCATCTTCGGCGATACACCACAACTGATAAGATGACCGCCATACAGAGCACTATAGGAATTAAAGCAAAATCTGGAAGAAAAAAAAGAACCATGTGTCATTATAATATTGTTCTGGTCGGGGAATTTTAATTCTAATTCTGCTTTGGATATAAATATTTTAATTTTCCGCAACGAGCAGCCGTTTATTCAGAAGGATGGAGTATTGTTGGTTTAGTTGCAGTAATTTGATATATGGAAAACAATGATGCATGTGCCAGATAACACATCAGATTGTTTTCGTCCTAATACTGTCAGATATATGCCTACCGTCTGATTGCATCGGGGTTGAATACGTGGCACTCAGCCTTTGTGTGCACGACTCTTAACCTCATAGGAACTGTACTTGTATTTACCGACACATCTACACTAACAGGCACACCGATTGATCAAACGCCAAATCGTACGCCTTAGTTTACATACAAACAGAATAATGTGAGCTTTTTACTCCTCAGCCCTTCGGGCTCAGGAGTATTGTTGTGGCCCTGGGGATGTGTCTGTCCGTCTGTCCGAGCCGTATCTCGATAACTATTGCAAGGAAGTTCATGAAACTTACAGGTTATGATCCTTTTATTTTTTACTTGTGCCTTTGAGACTTTCAGGTCTAACCGGTCATTAATTATTTTTTTACAATTTTTTTTTATTTTTCTACCATTTTCCAGGCTTCTAAAAACGGATCTACAAGTATGCATACATTAGCCCTACTTTTGTACTGATTTAGATACTCTACTAGCATGTAGCCACTCAAGAGCTCCATAGTAAAGTCGTATGTCAGCCATTGGTTCAGTGTAGTGAATGACTGGTCATTGGTTCCTCTGCATATTCAGCAGTACGGTATTGCCAGTCAGGGCCGTATCCAGAGCCAAATTACTTCGGCAAAACGTACAGGCGCCCAAAATAAAATCCGTCCAAAATAGCAAATGTAAAAATTAAGAAAACCCGTTTTCTTTGATTAATAGAACTGATAAATTTGTCCCACTACCCTAGCTTTGTCCGAATCACGAAACATCCACCGAAAATACCGCAGGGATTCATAGAATTAGAAGTCGACTTTTAGGGCCGGTTATCGGAAGACGAGGGGAAACTGAATTAGAGACCACCGTTTCAGGAAAACTCCATTTCAATGAAGACGAAAACTGAATTTGAGCCAATTAAACTTAATGTGATTTGCATAACTTACGGATCGTTGCTGTTTTATTACTATTACTCGTGGTTGACGGAGAAACAGACGAAGAGGTAAACAACCCGACATTTTGAGCGAAGTAAATTCCCGCGAGACAGTCACCAGGGAGTCATTTTCACTACATTTGTTATGCTGTTGTTGAGGGTACCCGAAAACAGGCTAGTCGTCCTTGACCTTTCCGTTGCCGAGATATAGCAGTAGACTGTAGAGGAGACACACCCACGATGTTAACACGTGCGTTGAACACTGCCTGCATTTGTTTCGCCATAAGTTTGTCGATGTGTCAGTTTTTGCTGGGGACTTCGATTCCAATACCAACAACTGTCTACTTGAAACGACTACTCTTAAAAATTAACAACTGAAAGTTAATGAATCGACTGAATTATTTTGAAAATAGTTTCGAAAATGAAAGTGATCAACACGAACAACAACAACAACACACGGTCATTTGACGATCTGAAAACGATCTTTTTTTTTAATGTGGTTGATTCCTTCACTGAACTTTATTTTTGTCCTACCTCTAAGTCTACATGGTGTCATTCCTTTAGCAGGTTAGGAAAAGCTGCTTAATTCTGACAGCTAAAGTATAGGCTGATCTAGTTTAACAAAAGCTATTTTATTGCTTTCCATTTTATTTTGTCGGGTTAAATTCCTTTGAGGCGTTTTATCAACAGGAGATTTTCCGATTGCACTCTGTCTCTCGCTTCATTTTTAAGTTCAATGAGAGTTCAAAGAATACTGGATATCTGCTTAAAGTGGAAATTAAAATATTGTCTGGTTGAAATTCATGTGAAAAGCCAATAGGGCACAGGTGATGAAATCAAATAATTTAATTCTAAAGCAATATAAAAGAATTAAATATTCCTTAATTGTCCCCCGCCACGTAATTGGGAGGGGGATTTGGAAATGCTACCCGTCCGTCTGTCCTTCCGTCCGTCCGAACCATGTTGTGAACGCGATATCTCGAGAACAATTCAACTCGTGAACTTCAAACTTGGGGGGTGACTTGACATCAGTGAGAAGATGGCTGGGGTTGTTTTTCACCAAACTGTGTTATCCAAGATGGCCACCGTCGGCCATCTTAGATTCCAACTATCCCAATAATGTTGTGAACGTGATATCTCGAGAACAGTTCAACCGATTGACTTCAAACTTGGGGGGTGACTTTACATCAGTGAGAAGATGGCTGGGATTGTATTTCACCAAACTGCGCTAACCAAGATGGCCGCCGTCAGCCATCTTAGATTCCATCCATCTCCAAAATGTTATGAACACGATATCTCGACAACAATTCAACCGATCGACTTCAAATCTGGGGAGTGACTTGACATCAATAAGAAGATGAATGGAATTGTTTTTCAAATCTGGGGAGTGACTTGACATCAATAAGAAGATGAATGGAATTGTTTTTCACTAAACTGCGTTAACCAAGATGGCCGCCGTCAGCCATCTTAGATTCCATCCATCTCCAAAATGTTATGAACACGATATCTCAAGAACAATTCAACCGATCGACTTCAAATCTGGGGAGTGACTTCACATCAATAAGAAGATGACTGGAATTGTTTTTCACCAAACTGCGTTTACCTAGATGGCCGCCGTCGACTATATGCTTAACGAGATATCTCAAGAACAATTCAACCGATCTACTTCAAACTTGGGATCTTAGATTCAATCCATTCCCAAAATGTTGTGAACACGATATTTCGAGAACAATTCAACCGATCAACTTCAAATTTGGGGGGTGACTTCACATCAATAAGAAGATGACTGGAATTGATTTTCACCAAACTGCGCTAACCAAGATGGCCTCCGTCGACTATATTGTTAACGAGATATCTCAAGAACAATTCAACCGATCTACTTCAAAATTGGGATGGCATCACAATGGTGTGACATTTTCCGTCCATCCGTCCGTCCGTCCCAACCATGTTGTGAATGCAATATCTCGATAACAGTTCAACCGATTGACTTCAAACTTAGGGGGTGACTTGACAGCAGTGAGAAGATGGCTGGAATTGTTTTTCACCAAACTGCGTTATCCAAGATGGCCACTATCAGCCATCTTAGATTCCATCCATCCCAACTATGTTGTGAACGCGATATCTCGATCAACTCAGCCGATCAACTTCAAATATGGAGGGTGACTTTACATCACTAGCTACCCATCCGTCCTTCCATCCCTCATAACGTCCTTCCATCCCTCATACCGTCCTTCCATCCCAACCATCTTCTGAACGTGATATCTCAAGAACAATTCAACCGATTAATTTCAAACTTAGCGGATGGCTGGGATCTCAGAAGAAAGTCACTCATTTTTCGGCACAACTATGCCACCGGATGATCTTTCTCGATCACCCTGTCCCCATTCTTCCATAGACAATTTGCAACATTTTTCTTCACAATTATATCTCCTTCACATCATCAACACCACACTCCTAGCAACAATTTACCATCACACAAAATATATATGGTGATTATATCCCGTGTGTGTGAGAAGTTATACGTGTATGTATTATATAGCAAACGGTCCTAAAAATTTGATTAAACTCAATTTGCACTGCCAAAAGCACGCTAAAAACTCAATTTGCCAGAAAAAGACTCAATTTAACCATGAGTGGTCCTAAACAAAATGACTTCTATGAATCTCTGCATCATGTCAGATATACAGTAAATTACCCGGGAACTTGAGGCCACTGATACGAGATTGCCATAATTGTTGTATCCCTACGCTGTTGAGAAAAAATGAGTCCGACATTAAAACTGTGGAAATCGGCTTGTTATTTCGTTTTTTTTCTTAAAAATATATAAAACAGGGGTTGAATTGTGAATAATATTTTAGAAATTTAACTGCCAGAAATGGGTTCGAATGCATTTCCAGCCATCTAGAAACCCAGAGTTTCCAAGGCCTAGGCGGCCGACCACTTCACACTGACGCCAGGGCAATAAGATCACAACTTTACATGTTTTTTTCCCCTGCAGATATGTGGATACCTTGTCACTTTTTATACCCCTGTACATAGTTGGGGTTATACTGAATTCCGATTGTCTGTCCGTCCGTGTGTCAGTGTCAGATCCGTTCATCTGTCCGAATTGTGGCTTGGGTTTGCATTTCGCATGCCATAACTCACTGCTATTTATCCAAACTTCTACACTCATAAAAACATCTTGGTCTAGACTGTTAAGGGGCTGAGGAGTTGTAGCACCTCTGGTGCCTCATGATTTAAATAGTTCAACCTACAACTTGTTCGTTCTTCCATAAGATATATATACTGGATGTAATTTTGCTTCCTGTGTCTATCAAATCAATCAAGAGTGAACATCAATTCACACCTGAGGCGTGGTACACACGACCAAGTTTTCCTTGTGACAAGTGAGACTAAATTTATGGAAGTCTGTAGTGACCATTAGCTACCTTACAAGCTTGTATTGTAGCCGATGACCGTATCAGAGTAGGATATAGCGAATGGCCGTAACAGTCTTCCACAAATTTGGTCTCACTTGTCCAGGAAAACTGGGTCGTGTGTACCAGACCTGAGAGACTGATAATTATGACCAGGGTAACTTACATGCTTTCGATATTCCACCGCCCTTCACTTTGGGTTGCAGTAAGGCAGAAACACGTTTTAGTGAACCGTTATTTGGGGCAGCCTCAATGTCCAGTATGTAGCACATCATCGGGTAAATATCAACATTTTTAAAGGTTTTCACCGTTATAGTCTTAAAGGCTGGGCCATATGCCATAAAAATGGCATGCATTTCAGGAAAACTGTTATTGTATCCATGGTTTCCCTCTGCAAAAAAACACAGGTAATAATGTTATACCCATGGACATTGAATGTCAAGTCATGAACTCTGAACATCCATGTGCTGATCAACTGTTTGCTGGATTCCAGGCCCAGGAACATTCGGACAATTTAGAAGTAAAGCACAGGGTCTCCAACACACTGGTCATGTGGGTACCTGAAAAGTGATGTTTTCGTCATATTTCTTCAAAAAATTAGCTTTTCTGTATGGAAAAGTGGGTAAGACCTATTTTATTTCAAATCAGATTATTATTCACTAATTTATCATGCAGTTTTGCGAAGAAAAAAAAACAAAAATAAAAAATCGTCCAAAAATGCTAATTTTGAAAATGACGTCACAGTGACGTCATCATGGCGGCCGTCTTAGATTTCTTTTTTACATTTTCTTGTAGAACTTGACCCAAAGATATAGTGTGGTAAGTTTTAGCCCTCTAGCCTTAGCGATAGCGAAAATATATAGGGGGCACTTTCCCCCCCCCCCCCCCCTCCAGGCTGCGATACATCCCAACAAATCGCCCAGGCCAGATAGGGTTAAGTGATTGTTTATCGTTACTCTAATGCAAATTGTCCTACATATGTCACATTTTTCTACTTTCACAACCTCATAACCCCTGTAGGCCTACATCTTACTACCTAAATCTCTTACAAACTGCCTCTCAAAGTCACTTTAAGCTCAGACAGTGAATTCTATTCTTTCTTTTCTCTCTTCGCCCATAAAATTGGTGTGTGTTTTCCCCCTCTTATTCCCCTCGTTCTAGTTTCTCGTTTTGTTCTACTTACTCCACTTGCTAGACCATTTATTTTGGTGAAGAGTGTAGTGGAGATCAGCCTCCAGGATTATAGGCATTATCCGCGGGTTATCTCTGTAATGGTACTCCTCTGGAACCTCTTCTTTCCAATAAACCTTAAGGTGATCAGCCTTCTTAAACCCATCGTACACCTCCTGCTCTTTACCTGTCCAAAACAGAAAAAACTGCTGTATTGCAGTTGTGTGTAATCAGAGACCATTAAATGTACCGTCCCTGGTGTAATTAATACAGATTGACTTTGGTCTGTCATAAATATATGAAATCAAGCTAGTGACAGTGAAAGCTTTTACAATACATCCCAGTGTCTCAAGTGCACACTTCATGAGATGGTTCAACAGTCACGATAGCCGTTGAAGTCACTGAGCAGTTAGAACACCAAATTTAGCTGGATCGTACAATTTTAACCCTGCTGAGAAATTGGTCACCCATTAAGTCTCTGACTCTTAACCAGTTCTAATTGGAACGATATGCAAGAGGTGAGAAATTAATATATGTGTTTCCACGTGTAGATCTGTCATGTGATTTTGCCTTCCTAACCAATGAGCACATGGTATCTCACACTCTCTTTCCAAAGCTTCCGATGGGGAAACTTTACCTGCAGTCTGTATCTTTATATTTTGTTGAGAGGAGTTACTTCGAGTTAACCTGTATCTACAATTAACTTGATTATAATCAGTTCAGTATGGCAGTGTGTTGAGACTTTACCGTGTTATTTGGGCAATTTATCTGCAAAGTTTAACAGGCCACATTAATGGGTATGGTCTAAATGATATTTGTTACTTCTAGATGTAAGTACCTTGGATTATCAATCACCAGTGTTTGGAATTATTATAAGTTACATGCTAAGCTCAGATGGGACTTTTCTCCCATATGTGATGTGTGGAAAATGTGACATGTACATATTGGCGGTGGTGTTGATAATGTGTACCAAAGTTCACAACGATCCAATGAAAGTTTATCGCGTGACGATAGTGTGTACTAAGTTTCAAAACATTTGAGCAAAAGATTTATTGGACAAGTTGCAATCACGAGAAAAGGTAACGGACAGACGGACGGACAACGCCATACGTCCCGTCAGAAGTGGTGGGCATATAAAACTGCTAATTTACTTTCGTGCACATACTTTTCCGACTTTCAGGAGTGCATGAATTTGTTTCCAGATCTTTTTTTTGTTCAGGACCACTGTATACATCACCCCCATTAACCCCCCCCCCCCCACCTCCTCACACACACACAGATTTATTGCTCATTATATTGGGGTCATTTTTAGCCTATTTGCAAATCCAATAACCATCCGAGCAGAACAGAAGATAATATATATATATTTTTTTTTTTTTTTTTTTTTTTCAGTTAAGCCCTGGACATGCCACTGGGCATTTATTGCCTGTTAATGACCACGCCTTTACAAAACCCCTACAATTCCCACGTGGTCTGGGGTTTGGGGATGATGGATGAAATAATTAAGTTGTACTTTACAATAACTCAATAATCGCGCGGTATTTACTCATAATATAATGGTGATATCAATAATAATAAGAGTAGTAATCATAAGTAAAAAAAAGGATCGTCAGTCAAACTGATATCCATGATTTTTGTTTCTTTGTGAATAATGTTTTTTGTTTCCAAGACGTGGCCGGTCTCTATAAAGGACAACACAAGTTCAAGGTAGAATAACAGAAATAACACAGAAAGAATCATTCGGGTAACATAAAATCAGTCGCTTGTCCATTATATGAGCAATGTCCCATGATATCGTGGCTGATAACCAGAGCATATTCAACTGACTATTTCCCCGCAACAGGGGAGGAGGAAAGAATCAGTGTAGGCTGGTAGGTATGAGGATAGGATAGAGAGAGGTATTGACCACGGAGAGAGGGAAAAAGGACAGGGTGGGGTGGGACAAGGCTGGGGTAGGGGTTGGGGTGGGGGTATTTCCCATATAATTGAAAACTCGTCTCCAACTAACCAGTCGATATTAATGACCTAGTGATCAGATTGGGTTGTGGTATAGTGTCACCTTACTTAGCTGTTGTCAGAGGACCCCACTTCGCTTCAAAACTTGTCTGACACATATTACGTATGGCTATATATTTTTCTATGTCCCTGGTCTTAAGAATCAATTGTCGTGCTCCCTGAAAGACTGGTTTGATATTGCAAGATCTACAAATATATATATACCGCTTTACCAACAGTAACAAATGATTGACAAGAACAGATACGGTATTACTTAGAATAACCTGAGAAACCGATGGTTCAGTAATAGAAATTGCCAAATTCTTTGCCCAGGTGTGCAGATCTATCCATATTTGTTTTGAGTATATACAGTAATAAAATAAATGTACGAGGGTTTCTCTCTCCTGGTTACAGAAGGAGCACATCTCGGAATCGGTCTTACCCCACAAATTTAACAGATGGTTTGTAACAAGTATTCTATGAATAATTTGGTACTGAAAATACTGTAAATTTGTTTCTTTCGTTGCACTGTAGATACTATTATATACGGAAGACCAAACAATATCATTATTGAATGCTAGTTCTGTCTCCCACTTTTGGTGATTATTCAAAGGTTTTATTCCAACGTTGTTCAATAATATTTTGTATAAGAATTTCGAACACTTTTGCCTCATAAGTCTCCTATATATTTCCACTTCAGCAAATATGGTATTTTTGACAAAATATCCATTTTTAACATACCTACGTTTTTCAGTTGGAATATTGTGTATTAAGGCACAGTGGAGGATAAACTGGGAAGACTTAATTCCATACTTATCCTGGAGCTCCTTGAACTGTAAGAAGCGCATTCCATCTTGGCTCAATAGGTCGCTTAGTGTAGAGGCACCCCGCTCAGACCAGTTGGCAAGATGCCACCATTCTGAATTAGGGGCAAGATCAAACAAAAGGTTATTTGTTGCCATATTACTCGAGCTATCTCCATCTAGACACTGCGCCCATGCCCTTAGTACATCACGCCAAAACAGATTTTTCATTTCTTTCTGCATGGCACGTACACTTGATGAGTCAAGGTTCCAAATATTGTGTCCGACAGGTTGAAGGGTCCTATTAACTAATATGCCAAGAACATCTTTACTTTGTGCTACTCTCTTTATCCATTTTATTTTCATATACGAAGCGAAACTCTTAAAATGAATCATATTTAATCCCCCCTCGTCTTTTGGTGTGATCACAGTTTTACGTTTGATTTTGTCATGCTTACCATTCCAGATAAAGTTAAAAAGGATTTTTTCAAGCTCAGTTATGAAGGAAGCATCAGGATCAGGTAGTACTTGAAAAAGATGCACAAGAAGTGGGAGAATAAACGTTTTAATAACGGTAATTTTCCCAATCGGAGTTAATTTTCTCCTACCCCAACTTCCTATAAATTTTTTTATAGATACCATTTTGTCACTATAGTTTTTGTTAACCGTTTCTTTCATAGTGGGGTAAAACCAGATTGCGAGTAGTTTATAACCTCCCGGGTCCCAAGTTATCCTGTAATGAGGACACAGTTTTACGGAGCTTCCTTTTTCTTTACCAATCCATATAGCCATAGACTTCTCAACATTTAAACACAGGCCAGACGCGGAAGAAAACTCATCCAGGATACCCATAGCTCTCGCGAGAGATTCACGAGATCCATCCAAAATCAGAGTCGTGTCATCGGCATATTGTTGTATTTTGATCTCGGAATTTTCTATTTTAATCCCCTGGATAGTTTTATCTGGTTTTACGGCGATGGCGAGAGTCTCTGCGACTAGGATAAATAGGTATGGGGATATCGGGTCCCCCTGTCGACAACCCCGATTTAGGTTAAAAAACTCTGAAAGGTATCCGTTATTCATAACACAGCTTTTCGAGCCATTCTGGAAGACTTTTATCCAACGAATGATGTCCGCTCCAAAATTAAATGATTTCAATGTGTTATCAATATAATCCCAGGAGACCGAATCAAAAGCTTTTTCGAAATCTATCAGGAACAGAAGTCCTGGAATATTGTTTTCTTCTGTATAATTTATGATATCAAATAAAAGTCTAGTTATTTCTCCAATAAAGCGTCCCTTCATAAAACCTTTCTGTGATTCGTCAATTATTAACGGTAAAACTTCCCTGATTCTGTTTGCTATACAAGTTGAAATAATTTTGTAGTCCACGTTTAGTAAAGAGATTGGGCGCCAGTTTTTTATGAGTTTTCTATTTTTTCCTTCTTTGGGCAGACATGATATATAACTTTGCTGTTGAAAAGGCGAAAGTGTTCCTGTTCTGAAGGCATGTCTGGCTGACCGTAAAATGAATACTCCGATGTCATCCCAAAAGCATCGGTAGAATTCTACTGGTAAACCGTCAGACCCCGGAGATTTTCCATTTTTCATATATTGTAAAGCCTTAGTAACTTCAACTAGAGAAAGTTGTCCTTCGCAGGAGATCTTTTTCTCATTTTGGAGATGCACAGAATGATTCAGAAAAATATCGTCATTTGAATCGGATAGAATCATTTTCTCAGAGTATAGTTTACTATAGATTTTTTTTAGTTCATTTAGAATTTCTCTGGAGTCATCGACAACTACTCCGGTTTCAGTTACAACTTCTGTTATATTTTTCGCTATGTAATTTTTCTTTTCTAATGTGCAGAAATATGCAGAGTTCTTTTCCCCGTTTTCAACCCAATTTGCTTTTGACCTCATAATATAGCCTTCCACCTTCCAACTTCTCGCCTCTTCAAGTTCACTTTTCAGGTTTTCAAGTTCCTCTTTAATTTTACTTTGGTCCACCATAGATGATATGCATATGTCTTGCTCTAGTTTTAATATTTTCTTTTCGATATTATTCTCGTGCATAAGTTTTTCTTTTTTCCGTGCAACTGCATATGGGATTGTTACACTTCTTATTCGTGTTTTGATGAATTCTAAATAACTTTGATCATCAATATTAAGGCAAACAGTTTGTAAATCTTCTATATTTCCTGAGGCATAGCACTGTAAAAGCGTATCTTGTAACGTCTCTTTCACAAGCTGTATATATGCAGGGTCGTTCAAAAGCGAAGTATTGAATTTCCAATAGCCACGACCTCGTTCACGACGTGCAAAGCAATAAGAGATGGTGATGCAAGAGTGGTCAGATCTGTAGGATATTCCAACATCAGCTTTTGCACCTAACATGGCGATATCGTTGGAAATTAAAAAGTAGTCCAATCGACTCTGTTTTATGCCCGTTCTATTGTTCTGACGCCAAGTAAAACGTCGAGAGAGGGGGTTTTGTTCTCGCCAAATGTCAACAAGACCAAATTGGAGCTTAGCTTCCAGGACTGCTAGTCTTGCTTTTGGGTTGTTGATTCGTGCATAGTTACTTGTGTCTAGAGCAAAGTTTTGAACTAAGTTAAAATCGCCACACGTTATTATTGTTTCGTTTTCCATTTCCTCTATATCACTGAAAAAACTTAAAAAAAGATCGGGGTCATCGACATTGGGTCCGTATATGTTAGCAAGCGTTAGTTTTGTATCCTGAATTGTTATATCTAGGACGATATACCTCCCATTGTTGTCTTGTTGTTTTGATTGATGAAATGTCACATCGAGGCTGTCGCGGAACAAAATAGCGACACCTGTACTGTTCGTTTTGCCGTGACTGTAAAAGGGGGTATATCTTTGACCCCAATCATCTTCCCATGAAAGCTCTGTTCCTGCGGAGCCATGGGTTTCCTGGAGACAGATGATAGCACATTTGTTCTTTTTTAGCCACTGAAATACATCGACACGTTTCTTCTTATCGGAGTGGAGTCCTCTGACATTCAGGGATAAAATAGTTACGTCACTGAATGGTGTGAGCAGAGTACATTACTGAATATTGATACATGGTGGAGTACGCAAAGAAAAATGGTTTTAATCGTAGTGTGGGGAGTATAGGGAGAAAAAGAAGACTGCGCGTCGCAGAGAAAAAAACAAAGTGGTGACATATATACGGTTATTGGAATTTGGCAGCTGCCCCGCCTTACTTCAAGTTTGCTCTGATAACAATTTGCATTATATTAACAATAATAAAAATATTGATAACTTTCATAAAAGTGAAGATCAGGTGTTTATAAAGTTTTCAATATATATCTGAGACTTTATGGAGATATAAACCCAGTTATACGGTCAACCATATATCGATATTCTCCAAAATAATATTATACTCAAATATACGATAACGGTGAAGACAGACACCCACGCAAGACACACAGATGCTGTAAATATGTACTTAGAAATAAGAATCATGCTTGTTTTGTCATGGATGAAAACGCAGCCATGCGATGACGGTATGTACACAATTTACACACACGAATACAATTACAACAGAAGTACGAAAAAAACATTAGGTTTACTAAATTTTCTGTCGATCAGGTTAATAGTCGCTAGCATGCATTTAGTAACATGAACAATTAATTAAATCAATTAAGTAGCTAAATCAATTCAAACAAGAAAATAACATGCTGTCAAGTTAAATATGAGAGTACGATCCATATATCGACATACATGCCCGGACGAGCGGTTAGTCAACCATAATAAGCCACTTACATTCGGATATAGCCGCGTTGACGGGTTTGAAATCCACAAGTCTTGCATGAACGTTAACTAGTCCCTGGAGTGCAACTGACATTGACATAAAATTAGCATATATATATCTGACTCAATGAGGTGAAATTGACACATATTAATACGACAGTGGTTAGACAATGACATGACCATTTGGTAGGCGTTTGCTGTAGGCATGAAATATACACACACCGTACTCTATTAGGGGTTTCAGTGACCCAGGCAATAGTGCAGCAATTAGGCGAAAATTAACAAATGGCTGAAATGTACAAGTATTCATGTACATTTGACCTGGAATTATGAACCTGAATTGAGGCCATTCTGAAATTGTATCGCTATCAATGTATGTATGATAACAACCGACAAGCATGCACAATTTGATTTTTCTATATAGTATTATTAACGGTGTCAGTATTTATGTGGGTTATGATATATACATTTTCAGAGTTGATAGACAGTATTTATGTATGCGTGTTCAAAGGCAAACCATGGAGACTAATAGTCATTGATATAGTCAATTTCTCTGGAACTTCCTTGGGAAAGTCGAAGACCTCCTCTGCCGCGAGGGTTCTGGACTGGCCTGCCTCCTCTTCCACGGGACGACATGGTGTCTGTCCGGCCGCCAGGTGATCTATGCGCCACTCTGTCGATGTCGGTAATGGTTCGGACCTGTTGGATTTCTCCGTTAGGTGGCTTTATCATGATCTTGCCGTTGGTCGACCATGCCTCTAGACCCTCTCGTGACACGGCATTCATTAGCAGGCTCTGGTTCCGCCGAGTGAGATCTTCTCGGATTACCAATTTGGTCCCTTTTAAAGCTCTCCTTTTGGTTATTGCCTCTATTTTGTGTTTCCGCCTTAGAAACTTGACTATCATTGGTCTGGGGACTGCCGGCAGTTTACGTCCCACCCTGTGGGCCATGTCGATATCGTATGTATTAATATCCATTTCAAGTTTGTCATTTAACATGTTTTTTACCTTTTCTGCGCAGTCCTGCCAAGTTTCCCCCTTGTCTTCGCCGTCGATACCCCAGATACGAATACTAGCACGTCTGGTGTATTGCTCTAGATCGTTCAGAAGATAATATAGGTAAATTGAAAATTGTGACCACGTGGGCTACCAAAAAAAATTGATGTTTGTTTATTTTGTTTTATTTTACTATTTTTGTTGTATTTCTGCAGATTAAATCGGACTAAAAGTAAGTTATTTCACATTCATCTTGCAGTTTTGGCGAAAACAAATTGCATAAATGATGACCTTCAAAATGCGCCCGTATATGAGGACATTTAGGACTTACTACCACTCAAACCAAAAATTCAAGATTGAAAGCTACCATTTGGAATTTCATTAAGCATCCTTAAACAATTCAGAGGAAAGTTTAAGACAAGTTCGCTTACGATAACAAGCCCGTAGGCTGGTTTCGAACTGGTGGTCCAACCATGTGTCCGTGTATAGTAATCAAGACGTGGAATGGCGCTTTCTGGTGCATTTTAACAGCATATTTCCTATTTTTGAGAACTGTATTTTTGCCTCCGTCAATCAGACGGAGGTCAAGGAACGCAACGTGAAATCTCCCGCCATAAAATTGTCATATGGGGAACCCACGACTTGAATGGACCTTGCCATGGTTCATGGCGAATTTTGGACACGTTTGAATAATGGGGAACCCTCATTGGAATGCATTTCAATGGGCTTTGCTTCTGTTTAGTCGGGTTTCCTACTCCCATCATGCTTCACGAGTTTCCCGTAATGGGAGTTAGACATTGGCCACCTAATGCCCGCTTCCGGGAGCGGCTCTCCAGGTTGTAGATATAGACGATACGAATTTTTGCCGTTTTTTCTGGTAAGTTTATTACCGACATTTTATGACATTACCAGACAATGATCCCTAGTACACCACTAGTCATTCCTATATATCGCAAAGTATTTGTCGGCTGATGACTTATGTCGAAGCCAACCAAATAATCCATGTTGTTGCATATAAAATGACTGGGAGGTCATGCACGCACTGACTGTGGAAGACATTGGCCCAAATTATGCAAATAACAGCACAATGGACGATGCCCTGGTTTTACTGATACTTGTATCTATATTCAGATCAATTTAATTTCCTTGAAAGGGGGGGGGGATGTTAGGCTATTTATTTTGGCATGAATTTCTTGTGCATTTATAAAATATTTACCAGCATTATCGTAATGAAGCATCAAATCATAGTTTATTGTTTGTCAAACCACATGTGTCTCTGTGCCAATTCTTATTTCAAAGGTTCATTCCCCAGCAGCATGTCAACATTTCAATACACTGAATTAAAAATTATTCTTGAATCTATAAAATTACCTTGATTCAAGATACCATTCTCAGCTTTCTCCTTTTGCAGTCCATTTAAAATGAACGAGTGAAAACAGAGGAATTTGCAGAAGTACCAATTAGATCTACCTGCATTCATGAGTCTGTATTTAATAAAGCTGATAAATAATATTCATATATTCATATTTACGCTAATTTTTGTTTAAGATATAACATTGTAAACCTTTTCTTTTCATTTATCCCTTACAGTTTATTGACATCCACATTGTGTGCTGTGAAACATGTATGCCACAAAACCCATTGGAAGTATAATGCAGTTTCAAGTCCATCTGGTATGTATCCTACTACATGTATTAACCCTATCTGGCCTGGGCGATTTGGGGTGCACCGCAGCCCGGGGGGGGGAGGCGGAAAGTGAACCCCTATGTATTTTCGCTATCGCTAAGGCTAGAGGGCTGAAACTTACCACACTATATCTTTGGGTCAAGCTCTACAAGAAAATGTAAAAAAAATCCAAGAGGTCATCTTCAAAAAGAGAATTTTTGGAAGATTTTTCGGTCAAAATTTTCGAATATTTTTGTTTTGTTCTTTTTTTCCGCAAAAACTGGATGATGAATTAGTAAATAATAATCAATAATCTGATATGAAATAAAATAAGTTTTATCCACTTTTCCATACAGAAAAGCAAAAAATTTGAAGAAATATGACGAAAACATCTCTTTTTCTGGTACCCGACATGGCCCTCATTTTGAATTTGCCCATGATCCTCTGTTCGTGAGGCCATACCAATAGGCTCAAAATGGCCCCAATATGATAGCCTATAACGTCACGGAGTTTCAGCTCTCCAGTTTTTGGCGTTCCGGAGATAGCGCAGAAAGTTTGGTAGGGGGCATTTTGGCTCTCCCCCTCCCCCAGGCCTGGTAGGGTAAATGGGGGAGGGGAGGGAGGGGAAACCAATCAAGGGGTGCTTTCTGGCGATTCTAAGACATATGGTTTCAGTAAAATGCATAGAACCGCGTTGGATCAACATGCTGAATTTTTGCGTAATTTTTGAGAAAATATGACGAAAACATCACTTTTCTGGTATCCCGCATGGCCGCCATTTTGATTTTACCCATGATTCTCTGCTCGGGAGGTCATGCAAACAGGCTCAAAATGACCCCAATAAGATAATCTAAAAAGTCACAGAGTTTCAGCAAAAAAACAACAGGGCCCCTCCGCCCCACCCCCAGGCGAAGTAGGGTTAATACTGATGTATTATGGCAGGCCATTAGTATTTTACACAATCTTCAAGTCTGCACATACGCCATCAGATGTCTTTTGATGAAAAATAATTTGCCTATTCTGAGTTGTAGTTAAAACAAAGGAGGATCTACATTCCTCATGTACATTACTGAATTGGAAGAAATTTTGCAAACTTATGATACAACTTCTTTCAAAATACAGAGATTTTTGACCGATAGCATGGAGAACCCTTCCGAAAACATTGCTCCATGAAGAAATTACTGATACAAACAATCCTGTTCTAGATTTATATAATTTCCTGGCTTCTTATCATGCCCATGCCACTAAAATGAACATCATTGAACTCCAATCCAACCAGTGGCCAAGATCCATCATCGTTCTTCAGGATTCATATTATTGATCACTCATTTATAGACTGGATTAAGTTCTCATAGTATTCATTCCATACGTTTGCGAAGTCTTGTAACATGGTCAGGTATCAGTACTATTAAGTACAAGTATGTTGTATGAAAGGTGAGATTATATATGATATATACATCATCATGATCATTCTGTAGATAAAATTCTTCACCTCTACCAGTATATTCAACACTTGAACTGGGATAATGGATTACATCTGGTTGTGTATGATGAAAGAATGAAATATAATGAAGACCATAAACATTTCAATGAACTGAGTTTTGATATAAAATGTATACAATTGATTCCAACCTACAGGTTATGGATTCAGCACTTGTGATATAAGACGCAACAGGACTGTTACACAATGGATGTACTGAATGAACTGGAAGAACCAAATACAGACTATTGATTGGTTTAGCTGGGTCAGAAAGGTGTGGAATGGCAGAGGTGGTGAAAATCAGAGCCGGTGATTGGACACATAGTATTGTGTAAACCATCACCAACTGTCTCAGTTTTATCAATTTTGGTCTAGTTCTCATTCTATTGACATTTAATGAAATATTTCTTCACAGAATCAAGCAACTCACAGTTTTGAACTTTGAAGTTGAATTAAATGTCAATAGAATGAGAACTAGACCAAAATTGACAAAACTAGAAACGTATTTTCTGGTGGAGTTGTCTTCTACAGGAAATGATGATGCAAGTTATAAGTTGAATACTTTTTTGAGAATAGCATATAAAAAATTTAAATTAATTTTAAATTAAATTTATTTAAAATCGAAATATCTTCCAAATATACATGTTTACAGTAAACAAACTTATATATTTAAAATCCTCAAGAAATGTGCTTTCAAGAAATATATACATTACCATAGCTATGTGGCATACTTTTAGCTGTATATAAAGTTCTAGAGGGTGTGTAAAAGTGTGTGCAGGAGGGCTCAGTACCCGTAAAACCATGCCGGACATCATTCCTTCACTCACAATAGTTTTCATCAACATTATCGCCCTTGACTTGAATGTGTCTAAAATGATTTAGCTACTGAAATAGTGTTAATATTGGGATCTACGATTCAGTGTAGGCCTATATTTTATCACTTTCCAAATTGGGGCTCTTCAAAAATTAAATATTAACTATAAATGAATAGAAAAAATTAATACAGCCCCGTCATGCTCTTCCCAGCAACACTTTGTTTAGGATCTTTGAGCAGAAACAAAGATTTCATTTCCTGAGTAGAGGTAAAAAAGGATCATATTTTGATTATTTTATTCAAATTTTAATTCCACTTCTATTATATGTACATGTATAAAATACATACAGAATGAACTGCATACAGAATAACACAAAGAATAGGTATACGTATCTCATGCATTAATTACATTAATTCTTTACCAAAGGTTAATACATACAAGAACATGTTTTCAAGTATATGTACCTTTCTATGTTAAAAGATTACAATCAGTGATGGGTTATATTACAACAATATCATGATGTTATGTATTGTTATGATTGGCTTAACGTTAGCTGCTGAAGATATTTCTAATTTGAGGGCAATGTGCAATCATACTAAATTTATTTTCATAATTTCATTTATTTTCACAATAAGCAACATAATGGAGATTAGCAAGTGGAGTTGTAGAACTTAATATAATAAGCATCATGGGTCTCCTTCAGTTTAGTGTAGACATATATACCCTTGAATATCTGTTACCATGATTCAGTGATAATGATGTCTGTAATACATTGATGTTGACAAGGAATAAACATAATTATTTGATAGTATTATTAATTGTATGTTGTTTATGATTAACATGATGAACATTTTATTTGCTGGAATCCAGCCAATTGTTCCATATGGGCAATATTCTCATCAGCCATCACCATTCCATATGAATGTGATACATGTACAAGTTCATGGTCATTAATACAGTATGGCGAAGGTGACCTGTAACACCAGTATACAAAATTATACCCAGCGCATTGAATCCTCATCACACGATGATAAGACAGATCAGAACGGAGTGTCGGTACAAACAGGTGTGTTTTGTAGAGGATTCTGTCAATGATGATGCTATACATACACATACAAAATATGAAGTGTTGATGTGCAGTACCTATAGCACAAAATCACAAGCAAGTTGGTACAATTCATACAGGGTCTCATTTCTGTCGCTAACTTGTCCGGCCCTACGTTATTCAGTGATGTATTCCCCTACCCTATTGCCTTGTCGGACCCTATTGCCTCGACGGAGGTCTTTGCGCTCATCAAGCGCTTGTTAAAACTAAAGTTAAAACGTAGAGAGATATCCTGTTATAGTGTCCCTCCTGGGATTTTAAAATCTAAATCAGTAAAATCATGGGTTCTGGTGCATTATGACGGAAGGATTTTGATTCTGAAGAAGTTTTGATATCTAGAAAGATACCCCAAGAGAAACTCACTATCTTCTACTCGGATGCTTCCGCCTCTCGAGATTGTTGTTGTTGTTGTTGTTGTTGTTGTTTGTTTGATTTTTTCTTCTTTTTGTTGTTTTTCTGTTTTGTTTTTAATGTAGACTAAAATACCATTAAATTTATATGCTGAATAGGTAATTCTGAAGGACAAATTTCCCTATGTGCTTTTGTTCTGAAGGGCTTCTGGCTACGCCCCCCCCCCACCCAGATCTCACCTTTAACTGGTAAGACGTCAGCAACTGGATTCTTTGTGAACATCTTCTATAAACGTGGGTCAACATAGTCATCCAGGTTAATGATTTTATCAGCTGGTGTTTCTGCCATCCCATGATCACTGGTTACTATTAAATTCATCTCCTCCCATAAGTTCGCGTCTTTCAGTTTTTGGATGAGATAACTTAATAGCTTATCCAGTTCTTTGACTTTCTCGGTTATTTGAGGAATGTTAGGTCCAAAAGTTTGTCCCGTGTGATCCGGTTCATCAACGTAAAGTAGACCCAAGTTTATGGGATCCTGTTTTGCCAAAAACCACGAGATCATGATATCCACTCGTGTATAGATGGATAACTTTCGATCGTACAACATGTACTTGGAAGGAAGGTAACCCTGGAGTGCTACAACTTGAAGCAGCCACATCATGGACCCAGAACGACGCCCATTATGAGATTTCTGATTAGTCAACCAAATTGGCTCTGCCTTACTTTTATACCATTTCGGATCAGTCGACTGGGAAGCGTTTCCATGGTGGAAGGCCTCCTTGAATTCCGGATCATAGAAATAGTTCCCAACCAAGCCATGGTTCTCCACATACCAACCAGTCAGTAGAGTGAATTGATTCGGAATACTCTTAGTGAAGTATTCACTCTGTATCCCTTCCTCAGCCCATGACCCATTTTGCCTGAGGAAAGTGAAATGTGGCACGTCCTCTTCAGGTATGTTGTTCAAATAATCCCAGCGAAATCCATCAAGGCATACAACTATGAGTTTGGGAAAATCGTCATCCTCGTGGGCTTTGGTTAACAGAGACCAGCCATAGATGGTACCTATACACAGAAGGAACAACGAAGCCTGACCCATGTTCAGGAACCGTACTAATACAGTTTAAATCCTATGGATTGAAAATAACACACTCCTTGTAATACATTCCTATACTTGTTCATTATGTCAGGATCAAATTGTCATTTAAGGCTGTGGCATCTAGGCATAGTGTTCTCACTGGCTACTTGAGAGACGATGATAGTAGTATACAAAGCGTATTTGGAGGTCGATTGACCTCAGAAATTTGCATATGACCTCTGTGACGTCACGCGACAGCCAATCAGAAGCGAGTATTGTGTCACATGGGGTCATGTGTGGTGGTGGGTGGTGGGTTTAAGATGGCGGCTTGTGGTGGTGGGTGGTGGGTTTAAGATGGCGGCTTGTGGTGGTGGGTGGTGGGTTTAAGATGGCGGCTTGTGGTGGGTGGTGGGTTTAAGATGGCGGCTTGTGGTGGTGGGTGGTGGGTTTAAGATGGCGGCTTGTGGTGGTGGGTGGTGGGTTTAAGATGGCGGCTTGTGGTGGTGGGTGGTGGGTTTAAGATGGCGGCTTGTGGTGGTGGGTGGTGGGTTTAAGATGGCGGCTTGTGGTGGTGGGTGGTGGGTTTAAGATGGCGGCTTGTGGTGGTGGGTGGTGGGTTTAAGATGGCGGCTTGTGGTGGTGGGTGGTGGGTTTAAGATGGCGGCTTGTGGTGGTGGGTGGTGGGTTTAAGATGGCGGCGGATTGTGGTGGTGGGTGGTGGGTTTAAGATGGCGGATTGTGGTGGTGGGTGGTGGGTTTAAGATGGCGGCGGATTGTGGTGGTGGGTGGTGGGTTTAAGATGGCGGATTGTGGTGGTGGGTGGTGGGTTTAAGATGGCGGCGGATTGTGGTGGTGGGTGGTGGGTTTAAGATGGCGGCGGCTTGTGGTGGTGGGTGGTGGGTTTAAGATGGCGGCTGGTGGTGGTGGGTGGTGGGTTTAAGATGGCGGCGGATTGTGGTGGTGGGTGGTGGGTTTAAGATGGCGGATTGTAGAAAAACGTATAAAAGGAGGCGATTTTTAGGGATGGGGTGTATTCATTGCACTACCCTGCGGAGCACTCTGACTCACCTGACCTGACCAGCCTGCCTGCCTGCCTGCCTGCTGCTTCACCTCTAGCCAGCCAGCCAGCCTGCTTGCCTGTTTGTATGAGCTGTGTAGAACCTTTTACTTTTTTTAATTTTACGAGTGCAAATTCAGGAGACTTTTACACCGTAGCAGTTGCTCATCAGCCTGAGCCCATAGTCATGGAGTCATCATCATTTTTAGTGAAGCTTGGAAAGTACCGTGTTCGCCTGATTGATGAGATGCAGCATGTGGGCGAATTATGTGATTTCCTTATGGAGGAAAACATACTCCTGAAACAGCGTGTTGAAGAAATCATGGCTAAGAAAACCACTTCAGCACAAAACACAGCCCTCATCGATGGTGTACCGCGCTTTACCGCCTATGCATTTCTAGCCTTCGTGGCGGGGTTGAAGATCACGGGAAATGAAGAACTAGCAGATCTACTTGAAGCCCCCGTTATACAAGATGATGATATCTTAGTCATGGATACCACCGAAGAGCGTACAGTTAGCAAACGTACGCAACCAGCGTCTGGTGTACCTGCCAAACGCACTGCACGACCCAAACGACCCCGACTAACACCTTTAGAAATACCTGAGTCAGTGCTTCAGCCAGTATCCCAGCAAGTGCCTGAGCCTGTGAAAGAAGAGGTGCAACTTCCTATGTCTGTGCAGCATATCAATAACATTATCCAGCAGGCCTACCAGGCAGCCCACACGGACATTTGGGAGCTCTCAGCCTATTTAACTGTGAGTGTCAAAGACGAAGAAGTGCATTTTAACGCATCGGGCTTTAACGACAGACCCGCTAGGCATATTGCCTTGACCTTCGACACCTGGCAAAAACTGGAGACCCTTGATTACGCCATCGATGCGGTTATTCGCGACCAGGGGGGTGACGAAGCGAAATTTTATGTGGGTGACGACATCTTTGTCAGCTGTGCCTATTTCAACGACCAGCTCCTGGTGCATATCCGCAAATGGAAAATGAGGTTAGATACGCAAGAGCGTGTTCCTTGTCCTCAGGGTGTCACCTTGAAATTAACGGCGTGGCGGAAGTTGCAGAGTCTCACAGCTAAAATTCGTCAAGCCCTGGCTTACCAGGTGTCTCACTATATTTATAAGAAGTACATCGACACAGTCCTGGATCTTATCAGACCTCGCATTCGACACTTGCGTATCCAAGCATGTGCAGGCTGTGAGAATAACAGTCCGATAAAGATGCATACGTGTGTGGACAATAGTGTACCCTCATACGCGCTGATCACTGAGGCACTACAGGACGTCACCGAGGAGCAAATTGCCCTGGCGTTGGAAGCTGCCTGCCCTCCCAGAATTCCACGTGAAGAGATTGCTACCTATATCTACGTGCACCAGGGGCGGAAAGACGATGATGAGTTCAAACAAGTCTTGTTGCAGAACTGTTGAAAAACATTTACCGTATTCCTACACGTTCATTCAAGTGGCTTGAGAGCGTATAATTGTATTAAAATTCAATACTCAGAGTTTTTTACTGTTAATTGTATTAAAATTCAATACTCAGAGTTGAAGACGTTCATTCTATTGTCTTGTATAAATATTGAGCATTTTCAAGTCTTATTGCATTGGAACATTCAGACATTATCATCTGCCAGTCTTGCTCAAGCTGAAAATACGGCTTCTCTCCTCACGTATTCCTACACTATGTTCATTTTATGTTCATTGTGCATTGAAGCGCCTTCATAGCGTATAATTGTATTAAATTCAATACCCTGGTGAACACGTTCATTCTATTTGTGTTAATAAAAAATAGTAGAAAATTAAAAAAAATGGTTTGTTAGTGTTCATTTTTTTTTTTTTAAATTTTTTTTTTAATTTTTTTTTTTTTTTTTTTTTTTTAAATTTCATAGGGGGAATGATGGGAGCTGGTGTTATTTTTTTGGGTGCTTTTTGAGTTAGAAGTTTCCTCTTTCGGAAAGATGGGGTGGCCCTGAAAAGGGCCTTTGGAAAAGTGTTACGACACTTGTTTTAGGAGCGGTAAATTCTCTTTACTCCGGCTACCTGCTTCCTACACACGGGACACTTGATTTTTAAATGCTGTTCGTCCGTTTCAGCGCAGTGGCACATGTCCCCTATACATGTTAGCGTCACCCAGCATTCTTCACATAGGCATAAATGCCCGCACGGAAATAGGGCGTACAGGCTTTCCTCGTCTGTACACACACTGCAGCTTGATTTACTTTCTTCCTTCTGTAGGTCTTCTTCTTGTTTTGAAATCATAACGTCCATTTGATTCATGTCTTGTCTCATGTGATTAATCTGTTCGTTCAGGCGGGTTACCTCGGCCCAAGAGCATGGTGGTGGTTGTGGTGTTGTTGTTGTTGTTGTTGTTGTTGTTGTTGTCTCGGTAGCCGACGTTGTTTCGGAAGCCGACGTCGTTATAATCGGAGTTTGGGTAGCCGATGTATTTGCTGGAGGTCTGTTACTGTTTAACCAGGGGAGTTCTTCTTCTTCATCAGTTATATCCTGATCTTCTTCATCTTCCATCACCACCCTCCTGATTTCTTGGTCTTGTTCTTGAATTCGCTGTCTTATCAGCCTCGCATATTCTTCCATTACCTCCCTCCGCAGCTCTTCCAGTTGTTCTTCACTTCGCCGTATCATCGTTTCGTCGGCAATAACCTGCTGAAAGCTTGTAATTATTGCCACTCCACCATCGTTATGTTCATCTCCACTCGTAATCACCTCTCTGTGTTCTCTAGGTTCTCTAGGGTCTCTAGGATCGGTGAATAGTCTTCGTCTTGTACCCATGATTGTAGTTGTGAATAAATGGCAACATACTACGCGTTATTTATAGTCTAGGCGGCTGGTGGTGGTGGGTGGTGGGTTTAAGATGGCGGCTTGTGGTGGTGGGTGGTGGGTTTAAGATGGCGGCCGGTGTGAGTGGGTGCAAGATGGTGGTATCTGCTAAAAAAAATTGTGTTTTATTTTTCCAACTTTAAAACGGGTCTCATTTTTTGCAATAAATGTGAGTTCACTGCAGCATGTTTATCGAAAAGAAAAAAACTAGGAAATTTTCCCCATTTGATACCCATAGCTGTACTCACATTTTTGCTTGCACACTGTATAGTGCTGTGTTACCGTAGCCCCAAGGATAAAATTTCATAGTTTTCTCTCGATAAACCAGCTACAATTTTCAGGGTCACATTATAAGGCTGTGAGCAACATACTTGACGTATTTTTACCCAGGAAAACCGATTTATTTCCAGTGTACCGGGTTTTCCACACTACCGAACCATAACGTTACGCGTCTAAAAATCGATAAAATTATTAAAAATAGTGGCTTAGTCTACCGCTACCCTGCTAAATTTTTAAATGCTACACCATCAGTTGCCCCAGTTCAACTTGAAATAAAATTTAAACGTGCACTCGCATTTATTGCAAAATCACACCCGTTTAAAATTGGAAAAGAAACACAAAAATATTTCTCCAGCGTAAGTCATCACAAAAAAATATAACAATTTCGCTGACGTCCGCGCCTTACACTATAAATAGCGCGCAGTATTTACTAGACGTGCACAAGCTTTTCAAGAGTCCAGTCATGAAGTCATCCCTGGATGAAATCATGGATATTGACATATCAGACTTGATCACAAATCATGATAATACAAGCGCTCGGCAACATCATTAATATCGTACATGACGAGCCATGGTTGGATGCTATAATGGAAGACTTATTTAAAGACGAACCCCAGGACCACCCTAATCAACACCTCCCAGGAGCTACACCGCATCTTAGTGACCCTCCCCCAGCAGCCACATCGCATCTTAGTCACTTGCCAGCAGCGACACCGGATCTTAGTCACTTCCCAGCAGCGACACCGGATCTTACCACAGTCCAATACCAACGTTTTGACGACATAGACCGCGTGCTAGAAGCTATGTTGAAACAACAACAACAACAACAAAGCCCCCAAGCTAAAGAAAAAGCAGGAGAAACGGCACAAGAAGAAACAGAAGAAGATGAAACAGACGAAGAAGAAACAGAAACAGAAACAGAAGAAGAAGAAGGAGAAGATGAGGAGAAGAGGAAAGACTTAAAAACCACAGTACCCCAAAAAAGAAAAGATTCAAGAAAAAACAGAAAAG
Organism: Hanleya hanleyi; assembly: GCA_036873755.1. Taxonomy (NCBI): domain Eukaryota; kingdom Metazoa; phylum Mollusca; class Polyplacophora; order Lepidopleurida; family Hanleyidae; genus Hanleya; species Hanleya hanleyi. Next base: position 27,247 of record JAVTVY010004429.1, read on the forward strand.
ACTCAAGAAAACACAGGAAAGACGCCAGAAAAAATAGAAATAGGAAAGAGGGAAGAAAAAACAGGAAAGACGCAAGAAAAAACAGAATAAGAGAGAACACAAGAAAAATAAGCCAAAAAGAAAACGAAGACGTCATCCACTACGCTTCCGCAATAACAACAACACTGGCATCCAACACAGAACGCCAAGCAGCCTCCTATTTACACTGCGTGGAATGCTGTAACCATTTTGCCAAATACGCTATTTTCCCATGTGGGCATCAGGCTTCGTGTGTAGCTTGTATACATCGACATGCCCAAATACCAGAGTGTCGGGATGATTTCAACCCCCTAGTGTGTGAATTCATACCCTTGATATGCCCGGTGTGTACTGTGAGAAGACAACGCCAACTACCTCCAACGATGTAATCGCTTACATATTCCAAAGGTTCTTTTCAGAACCACCCCATCTTTCCGAAAGGGAAAACTTCTAAAAACTGAAAAAGCACAAAAATAAAAAAAATATAACACCAACCCCCGCACACATACCTAGGTAAACAATAGGTAAATAACACATCAATTATCCGTACCCCGTATCAGTGTTTATGTTGCGAGTTACGTCCCCTTGATCACTGTACGTTTACTTTGATCGTAATAAAATTCGTATGGGAGTTACTATCCCCCATCCCCTAAAATTCGTATCGTATCGTATCGTATCGTATCGTATCGTACCCGTTCTAGTTTTTTTTTTATATTCTACCTGCCCCCTCCCCTTTTTGTCCGTGAAAGCCCGTTATGATTCGGGCTGTAATGTTATCTGCAATCATGCCGCTCATTTTTGCGCCAAATTTTTTTTGCCTGGGTTAGCCCTAAAACACTGAGAAAAAAAACCTGTGTTTCAAAGTAAGAGATTGGTCCTGAAAAGGACCGTTAATATCGGGCAGGGATTGTTTTTTGGTGTTGCAGTTTGCTAGTACTATAGAATAAAAAAAAAAATATATAAAAAAAGGGGTATGATGAAGGACCTGTGATTTGAATTTGTGCGAAGTTAGAAGCTCTCTTTCGACAGTAATGGGTTGGCCCTGAAAAGGGACTTTGAAGTTCAATTTGTTCACCCTGTTTTCTTCAGGGGGGGAGTTTTCCTGTCTACTCCCCTTACATCTTGCTCACGGAGAAATATCGGTGTGGCTGTAGTGTGTAAACGTGGTCATGGCAGCCGTCCTCTTCTTCGTCCGGAGTTATGGGCAGGTCTTCTAGGAAGCGTGGGGGTGGAATTGCGGGTGGAATAGCTGCCGCTGCCATGCGTATATCCTCCGGCTCGACGGGGGGCTGTTGTTGTTGTCCTGGAGGAGGGGGAGGAGGGTGCATCTCCTCCATGGTGTTTTGAAGATGGTCCAGCCACGTCCCGTCGTCCCCCACACTTCTTGCCGTTCGTATTAGCGTTGTTAGGTTTTCGGCGGCCTGGCGGTTGAAGTTGTTGCTGTCTTGCTGCTGTAAATAGCGTGACCACAGTCTAACCTCCGCCGCCAAAAAAAAATTCACAGCTCGCCCCATGGCACGTCTTTCTCTTCTTGCTTCCTCCCGGCGTGCTCTTGTTATTCGCCCGGAGGCCTTGGTGGAAGATATTTTAGCCACAGCTCCACTCATCTTCTTTTTTCTTTTGTACTATTCGTCTAGGTCTTCACACGGCAGTGAAAGGTTTTGGAATGCCCGCATCACGCTCCCGCTGGCTTTTATAAAAATTGCGCGGACCGCAGCGAAATTGTTATATTTTTTTTGTCTTCACTTACGCTGGAGAAATATTTTTGTGTTTCTTTTCCAATTTTAAACGGGTGTGCTTTTGCAATAAATGCGAGTGCACGTATAAATTTTATTTCAAGTTCAACTGGGGCAACTGATGGTGTAGCATTTAAAAATTTAGCAGGGTAGCGGTAGACTAAGCCACTATTTTTAATAATTTTATCGATTTTTAGACGCGTAACGTTATGGTGCGGTAGTGTGGAAAACCCGGTACACTGGAAATAAATCGGTTTTCCTGGGTAAAAATACGTCAAGTATGTTGCTCACAGCCTTATAATGTGACCCTGAAAATTGTAGCTGGCTTATCGAAAGAAAACTATAGAAAACTATAGAAAAAATAGCCTCCGTTTCAGTGCGGGGCCAACGTGCAGCGTTGCGAATGATTTTGGTGCGCTGTGGATGACGCCATCTAGCGGCCGTTACAGGCACTGAGAATGGAATGTCTATCGGCTTGAGGGGTCATCTGCTAATAACCAATAGGCCGGTGAAGCATCTGGAGACGATTTCAATGTTGCCTTCTCTCCGACCTGTGAGCGAATTCTTAATTGTTACAGTCCAGGCACAAATGACACGCAGATGTAGCGTCGCAAATGTTCTGAAGTATATTTATCTTGGAGCGAGCCTACAAAATTGCATTGTAATCTCAATTTAATTATTTTCTAGAACAGGGTACGGGTACGATGCGATACGATACGAATTTTATTACGATGAAATAACGGACTGAAATTATTGAACCAGCACAGGGGCTTGGACTAGAAAGAGGAATGTTTTTGCATGATTGCAGATATTTGTCACTGTCGTTGGCGACCCTGTACGACATGTTACTACTTTTACACATCGGTAAAAAAGGAATAACATTACAGCCCGAATAGGGTTTTTTTTAGCAAGAATCGATATATACACATTTGCCTGGTCGGTGTTTTGTCATTCACCACTATGGCAGCGCACGGAACGGAGCTCGCCTTCTTCCAACTCACGTCTGAGGTCATCCTCATCGTCTATGACCATGAACTGCAGCTCATCGAAGAACATCCCCGAGAGGTGAAGCTATGTTTAAGCCTAGCAGGCTGGACTCTATTGACACGGTTGTTACAGGGAAAAGAGCCCGAAGTCGATTTCATGCACGTGAGAGTCGGTGTCTACCTGCGAAGTGGTAGAGATGATTCTTTTTTTCCCCGGTTAGAACAGTGTGGTGGTACCTGTATCCTACTCCGACCGGCATTATGGCAGGCGCTGAAAGCTATTATCACCGACGTCCACGACGTACTCTACCCTCAGGCGAACTCTGTAGCCACGCGCACTCTTACATCGGACTGCACCCTATTGTTGTACCCCCAACGCGTGGAGCTCATCGATGACGATAGTAGATGTTGGTGTACGTCTGAACCAGCGCGTGTCTCTTTATCCCCGGAAGGCTGGATTACCTTGAAACGCGTGTTATGCGGTAACCTCGACGGTGATAGCATTCACCTGTGTGACGATGTCTACATTTTCCGCGGTCCCTATTTTGCTCGACTCCTCTGTCAGCATCTACAGTGAACAAGGTGTTAACCGATTTGTATTACAACCTTACCAGTCCAGCCGCGTATAGCGCTGTGGGAGCGCTCGCTCGAGCTGTCCATTCCCAAGGCATCAGTCGAACTGAAGTTCGAGACTGGTTAAAAACCCAAGACACTTATAGTTTACATCGAGCAGCCCGACGACATTTTCGCCGTAACCGAGTCATCGTAGGAGGCATAGACGCGCAATGGCAGGCTGATTTAGTGGATATGAGTCGATTTGCACCTCACAATGATGGACATCGGTACATGTTGACCTGTATCGATATTTTATCCAAGTATGCCTGGGTACTACCCATTCGCACCAAAACAGGAGAGAATCTAGTACGGGCGTTCCAGCAGATTTTCAAGACGGGGCGCAAACCCCTTTATTTGCAAACGGATGAAGGCACAGAATTTCTCAACCGACCCTTTCAAGCCTTTCTTAAGAAACAGAAGGTATTTTTCTTCCATACGTACAACGAGACCAAAGCCTCTGTGGTGGAACGATTCAATCGCACCTTCAAAGGACGAATGTACAAGTATTTTACCGCCCAAAACACCCGACGGTACATCGATGTACTACCTCAACTGGTTCAAGGGTACAATCGAGCCTATCATCGCAGTATCCAACGAGCTCCCCTCGATGTGACAGAACGCAACGAACATCAAGTGCGTGGTACGCTGTACTCACCCAGTCCACCACCACTCACGTCACCCCGTTACAAACGTGGAGATGTGGTACGGATCAGTAAAGTGAAAGGCCAATTTGAGAAAAGTTACTTGCCCAACTGGAGTGACGAGCACTTTGGCATCGTTCGCCATAAACCTCGACAGCCACACGTCTATCAACTGGAAGATCTACAAGGAGAAACACTGCAAGGCACGTTTTACGAGGCAGAATTACAACCCATAGTGAAAACACCGAAAGACTACTACACGGTGGAAAAGATTTTGAAAACGGAACGTCGACGTGGCATCCCCTATCATTTCGTCAAATGGCAAGGTTGGCCCCGTTCGTTTAATTCCTGGGTGTCAGCCCGTGACATGAAACGCCTATAAATTCTAACCCCTATCACCGCCATCCTTCAGTGTAGGGTTGTACCATGGATAGTGCACATCTACCCTTACTGTTACGCACTCGAAAAGCACAAGTGGGTACTGTAGTGTGTGTAGTAGTGCTTCTGGGTACGTTATTTGGAGGCGTGTTCTACGATTTGGCGTACGTGATATCCTGTTTCAACACCCTGCGCTCCACAATTCCACCTCAAGCATCCACCACTTCGATCACTACGACGCTGCCTACGCCATCCAAGACGTCAAGGTACCGCCACGTATCAACCCAGACACCCACGCCTACCACGTGGCCGACGACGTCACCGATCCCATCCACCACGTCACCTGACCGCCACATCCAGCCACCCACGCCTACGACCACGCCCCGTACTACCACGACGCTCCGTACTACTACTACTACGACTCCACGTGATCCTCCGTCACCCCTGAGAAGCGACCACCCTTCCACTCCATCATCACCACCACCTAGTACACCTACCACCTCCACTACGACTCCTACGACGCTAAACACATTTAGAGTGCACGAATCACGTTTACCACGGCAACGGTACCCGATCGACTACGATCCCCGGTGGGACCCACGACAACGGGGGTGGGCCTCTGAACGCCGAGCGCAAATCACCAAATAAAAAAAACTATGGATCCTCGGTGGCAGCATCCTTTCACGTGTCTCATCGCTGGACCGACAGGGTCGGGAAAAACACACTTCGTTCAACGTCTCATCCAACACGGGGCAGCCCTCATTTCACCTCCTCTAGGATACGCCCAAAGACACGTTGGTGGTGGTGGACGATCTCATGACGGAAACGGACAGTCGAATCACCCGTCTCTTTACCAAAGGAAGCCATCATCGTCGGTTGAGCATCATCTACATCGTGCAGAATCTCTTCAGTAAGAACAAAGAGCACAGGAACATTAGTTTGAATGCTCAGTATGTGGTGCTATTCAAAAACCCCAGAGACGCTTCCCAAATTACGCACCTGACCCAACAGATGTACCCTAAAAACACGGCCTTTGTACGAGAAGCCTTTGAAGATGCTACCCAACGAGCTCACGGGTATCTACTCATCGACTTGAAACAAGACACTCCCTCACCCCTTCAATTGCGTACCCACATTTTTCCCGGAGAGGTGCAGACGGTGTACACACCCAAATAAAAGAAGAAGACAACCCACTCTAGCCGTCACTCATCATGTCTGCACGGGTACGCAAGCACGCGCCGGCCCTCCGCGTATTACGCAGCGCGCCACCGGAGGTGGGCCGGGCCCTGGTGCGCGGGGCGGATCCCGACTTGGTACGGTGTTTGTGTGAAGTGGCGCATAATGTGTTAAAAGGCAATGTTCCGCTCAGTCCTCTGCAGAAAGGGAAATTGCAACGGCACAAGGCGGGTCTCCGAACGTTGGTGAAGAAGACGGGAAGTGTCAAGAAAAAGAAACAGGTGTTACAGCGAGGTGGATTTCTCGGCGCACTCCTCGCACCCTTAGCCGCTACTGTACTGGGGCCGTTACTAGGCTCCATCTTGGGACGCTAACGTCATGGAACATACGAAAAAAATGATGCTGGTCGAACCTCGACTGTTACAGAGTTTGCAATCACCCTATCCCGTGCCTGCCACAGTGCAACAACTCCAGTCTCTGGATGAAGAGATGAATAGTATACTCCAACGTCGACTACCCGATCACGAGAAAATTCAACTCTACCATCATACGCTGAACCGGTACCAGACGTTTATGGATCAACATAGAGGGAGTAGTAGTACACCACAACTACCCACAACGTCCACAACGCCTACACTCCCACTCCCACCACCACCACCACCCTCATCCTCTGCCTCACCTCAGCTGGAACAGGAAGTGTTGGCCAGTGTGCCTAAAGCCTTCAAGACCAAGGCGCGTTTATTGTTGGACCGGGTGAAACAGAATGCCGATATGGGTTGGAACGCTGAAGGAAAACTACTGATTCGAAACCAAGTGGTGCCGGGGTCTCATATGACGGATTTAATCAACGATATGGTACGTTCTCGCAAACACTCTAATCCACCGGGCTGGGAAGCCTTTGCTCAGGGATTAAAAGACACACACACTCCTCAAGAATTGGTAGGAAATCGTGAACGCTGGAAGTGGATGCAAGCACCCTCTCGACTTCCCCCTACCTGGGAACGTGAATGGCAACCTCAGACGCCGCCCAAAACACCCGCACGACGGGCACCTACTTCGTCACCCCTTTTACCACGCCACCCCTTGCAAACTCCCAGATCTAAGTCACCGCGACGGTCACGACGCCGAGGTCACCCGCCCAAGGCCTGGGAACCTTACTAAGGGGTACCTTACTAAGGGAGGGTGACCCCCTATAAAAACCCGGTGCAGAAGCCAGAACAACTCAGTCGTCATGTTTTACCTGACGTTGCCCAGTAATAGTTCACTCGATGTGTTTCCTGACAACACCTTGGCCAAGTATGTCACTCAATTACCACAACCGTTACATTTACCGGGTCGGTGGGAATGTGGACTGGTAGATATTCAGTACCCTTACTCGTGGTACAACGTACGAGACCAAGAAGTATGGTACGAAGTGACGTACGAAGGCAAAGTCACCAAACTCATTCTCCCCGAAGGCCAATACGATACGCCCCAGAAGTTCATAGAGGGTCTGCTGTCCTTGTTGGAGTACAAGTCTCTACGGGAGGCCACGAATAATTCAAAACCCCTGCAAGTCTACCCCTTCAAGAATCACGTGATCTTGGCTGTCAACCCACACAACGACAAGGCCTGTATCCTGCTGAGCCCTAACGTGGCTGTGAAACTCAGTCCTACACTACAGCAAATGTTAGGTCTGCCTTACAGGGTGTACCCGGGGCCCACCACCGACAACGGTGACGATGTGATGGATATGAAAGTAGGCATGTACGGACTCTACGTCTACTCGGACGCAGTGGACAGACCATATTGTGGGCGATGTGAACACACCTCTGTTACGGGTGGTGCCCATTAGCAAGTCGTATGGCAATCAAGTCAACCAGAGTTTCAACCATATACTCTACCTGCCCGTACGACATACCGATATCAACACGATCACGGTGGATATAAGAGATGACACGGGACGCCCGGTCGCATTCGAACGAGGGAAAGTGGTGCTGACACTTCATTTCCGACAAGCCCGTTCTCCTCACTTCGTATAATGTACGTGCCTTACCAATGTCATACATCCAGCTATGCCGACTACTACAAGAAACAAACGGGGGGAGGCTTGCCCATCTTTAGCGGTGCACGCATGCAACGAGGTCACGGACTGGGAAACATACTGGGCAGCATTGTGAAAACGTTCTTACCCTTGGTGACACGGGGTGTCAAAGCGGTAGGCAAACAAGCGGTACGCAGTGGATTGCGCGTGGCCGGTGATGTGATGGGAGGCACAGCACCCCGACAAGCCTTGAAACGACGGGCTAAAGAAGCCGGCAGCGTCTTGATCGCCAAAGCCCTTAAAAGACAACCCCGGACACAGCGAAGAGTCATTCGACGTCCAACACACCGACGACGCACACCCCGGAGGACTCACACCCACAAGAAGAAGAAGAAGAAGAGTAGTAGGAGAGACATCTTCGCATAATGGCATTCATTCACTCCGAGTCGTGTCCGTCTACCAACAGTGAATTGGATTTGTGGACTATTCCACCCACCCAAACCAGTGTAGCCGAAGGACGTTGGGTAGAACATCGACCCCTGGCTAGCCTGACGGGGACGGGCCCTGTGGAATTTACCATTGAAAACAAAGATACGGCCTACCTGGATTTAGCCCACACCTACTTGTACGTGAAAGCCAAAATAGTGGACGCAGCCGGGGCCAACGTAGCGGACGATGCAGTAGTAGGCCCAGTGAATCTTTGGCTGCACTCCTTGTTCCAACAGGTGGATATGAGTCTGAGCGATAGACTCATCAGTACGTCCACCAATACGTACCCGTACCGAGCCTACATGGAGACGCTGTTGTCGTACGGTTCAGATGCCAAAAAATCCCACTTGTAAGCCGCACTGTACTACAAGGATACACCCGGCTCCATGAATAGCGTGCTGGCTGCCAATAATGGGTTGACCAACCGCAAAAACTTGACAGCCGATAGCAAGTCCGTCGATGTGATGGGACGACTGCACGCCGATCTGTTCCTGCAAGACCGCTACATGATGAACGGTGTATCCATCAAGATCAAGTTGATCCGTTCCACACCTGCGTTCGCCTTGATGGCCGGTAGAGCGGCCCCCAATTACAAGATCATCCTAGAAGATGCAGCCCTGTTTGTGCGTACGGTGGATTTGCAACAGGGCGTGTTGGTGAGTCACATGGAAGCCTTATCGGAAAAACCAGCCCTGTACCCCATCCGACGCGTACAGACCAAGGTGTTCTCTGTGCCAGCCGGTACGATGATGGCCAATCGTGAAAATTTATTTCTAGGTGATCTCCCTAAACGTGTTACCATAGCGTGTGTGACCAACACCGCTTTCAATGGAGCGTGGGATGAGAATCCGTTCGCCTTTCAACATTTCAACCTGAACTTTTTGGCACTGCACGTGGCTGGCCATCAAATTCCAGCCCGCCCCTTACAACCGGATTTTGGTAACCAAAACTATGTGCGCAGCTACCTGAACCTGTTTACAGCCACAGGACAAAACAACCAGGACGAAGGAAATACCATCACTCGACGAGACTTTTACCGTGGGTACACGTTGTTCGCCTTCGACCTCACCCCCACCTTGGAACACGATCATCAACTGGCCTTGCTGAAGAAAGGAAACCTACGGTTGGAACTGCGTTTCGCTACCGCTCTAGCCCAGACCATTAACGTGATTTGCTACGCCGAGTTTGATAACGTCATCAGCGTGGATCAGCAAAGAAACGTGCTGTGTGCCTACGCCAACTAGAGTCATGGATACAGAACAGCTGATGGGCATACTCCAGCGAGATCCGAAGATCCCCTTTCGAGGTGTGTTTCCACGCAATGTGTTTCCCACCCACTCCACCACCCCAGCAGCCTACATCCTGAATACAGACCCGGGGTGTCGACCCGGTGAACATTGGGTAGCTGTGTACGTGGACACCCTAGGCCAAGGCGAATACTTTGATTCCTACGGACTTGCACCCCTACATGCCGATTTGGTGAAATTCATGGACGTCTCTACTACAATGTGGCGTTGGAATACTCAAAGATTACAAGGACCCTTGAGTAGTGTGTGCGGACAGTACTGTGTGTTTTATCTCACTCACCGGAGTAGAGGACATTCTATGCCAACCATCGTACACATGTTTGATGATTATTGTCAAGCCGAAGACCGTGATGTCCTCGTCTATGACTGGACGGCCTCTCGTTTTAATGTGCATGCTCCATTTCTCTGGTTAACTTAAAATGCACTGCGCGCAGGCCACTTGTTTTTTTATTATCACGTTATTGTTATGACGTTGTTGTTCTGACGTTCATTGATGTTGAATAAAAATTGATGAAAAAACACAAAAAATGATGGGGTTTTGACTTCTTTTTTTTATTTAAGTCCACAAGAAGGTATAGAATAGGTACAAATAGAATAGTAGTGGTAGGATTAAGGTACAAAAAAAGTTCTGTCAGGAGTAGGATTCGAACCTACGCCAGCTCTTCGCCGACCAGCACTTAATACCGGCGCCTTAGACCACTCGGCCATCCTGACTTTTACAGTTGTGTATCAACAGTTATAGTTCGACATTGTTCACAAGTCTAAGTAAGTGGTGCTCACACCATCGGCCAACACTTTCCGTTTCGGGTAAAAGAAAGTAAAGGCGTCTCGTTGCTGAATGTACGTCCGCATCTGGTGGTCCACCACCCGAAATCCTCGGTTAGTGCCACTGGCACTGGCCTGGCTTTGCAGCACGTTCAAGTACAAGGCTTTGTCGATCGCGCCGGCTCACCCCTTTGCAGCTAAACTTATTTTCGTCTCCTCCGTAACAGTAATACGTCTTGCAGGAGAGACCAATCATAGCATCCCCACTCCACTCCAGCTTGAACAGGCCCGGTGTACGCTTATCGTACTGGTAATGGTCACGTCGAGGTAGCCACTGGTCGCGTTCCGCTTCATACTGGGTACGTAACTCCGGTTTCACCAGGGACTCCCAATCCGCATTAGAGACGGCCATGTAGGCCGAGTCCGTATCCATCTCCATGAGTTGCCAGTCTGATGGATTAAAATACACACCCATGAAATCATAGAGAAACTGCAGCATCCTCAGCTTGGCCACCTGATATACCATACATCCAATCTGCAGGGGTAGGTTGTAACGGATAGTCTTCTTGGCTGAAGTGACTTCATAGGTGTCGTCATCGATGACCTCCACGGACCGAAACAGAGGAGAATTCACTTTTTTGCGGGCTTGGGCAGTAGTACAAATGTTCACGTTGACGTGCTTATCCTGGTTCGTGACCGTTTTTCCATAATAACCATTGCCAGTCAACTTCCAACATTCACCGATGATGGCCTCACTCGGGTATTCATCACCTTGACGACGGGCCGACGTCACAATGTCGGCATTCTCCGCAAAACAAGCGTCGGGTACGTACTGTATCACTTGGTATATTTGGGTAATTTCCAAACCGTGGTTCATGTACCACTGCAGTAAGGGAGTGCCCAGCAAGATTTTCTCGGCCCACATACTACCAATCAACATCCGTCGAGGTTGAGGCAAACACTCGTGTTGCTCCGCATAGGCCCTCATGGTGTCCCCAATATCAGCCCGACCCACCAGCGTGTTCTTAAAGATGGGAGGGCACTGGGCAAAGAGAGGCTTGAGAGTGTCGGGAACATGCAAATCACATTCGACAAAGCCGTAGAGGTCCCCCGAACGAATGGCGTCGAACATCTGTGGCAGACTCAGAAGTCGCCGACGACTCAAGGGGTACTCGCGCTCTTTTAGGAAACGTCGTAAATGGGGCAGGGCCTGGCACATCGTGTGAAATTCACACCCCACATTTCAATCAGATGGTATCCTCTCTCTTTCACATAATCACCGTTCTCCACCACTTCTTCCCGTAATTCTTCCGGTGTTTTTCCACGTCGTTCGTTGAAGCGTCCAGCGCTGAAATGGCATCCGTGGCCGTGCCAATAGAAACCGTAAAATTGGAATACGGTGGGTGTGCTACCCACCAGGGCAAACCCATCGACGGGAAGTCGACGATCTCCTATGCGCTTCTCTGTGGCGTTGGTTTGGTGTCGTATATAAATTGCCCGTCGATAGGCTTCCCAATCCAACCACTGATCAGCCAGATGCTTGTAGGGTGTACGTTGCGGTGTAAAATACCGACCTTCCGCCAACCAACGTGTATAATGGCCACTGGGCATAGGTTGGGCCAGAGACCACAGGTACAAGGCATTCGCATCGAAACCGATGATCTTAGCACAGGGTTTTCCACTGGGGAGAGTAGTGACGTCCTTCTCGTGATAACGGTGAAAAATAAGACTCGGGCCGCCCACAATGTTCTGCTTTAGACAATCATGCATGTCTGCATCTTTTGCTGTATCAGCGAGAAGTACGTAGCACACTCTTGAAAAAGATGGCGAAGCGCCAGACCCGGTAAACTCAAGCACTCCTTGAAGATGTCGACGTGCATTTGGCGACGAAAGAGTTGCACCATTTTCTCGGCCGCTTCCAGGAAAGGAACCACATCTAGGTTATTATACCATATCAGGAAATCTCGCAAGGTGTGCATATGTTGATCGTTCCATACCTGCTGTAGTCCCCGGTACGTGTCTTCCGGACATTCCACTTGCTTCAAATCATCAAAGAAGGCATCCCGGGGTGGCAACTGTGTTTCCTGCAAACGGTCGAGCGTTGATATATACGTGTAAAGGAACCTCCCTTTGGTTTGTGCACAGTTATACGCCTTGACCCACTGATCATAGCTACAATTAGGAGCTAAGTAGTTCCGTACATCCAGGAAATGCAGTGATGTGGTAGTGAGGGCCATATGATTATTGATCTTCTTGATGATGGACTTCATGGTATTCGACTGGGCCAAGTAGGGGTAAAGAAATTCCTTCACCATGTTCAAATCATAGCGTCCCGAGTTGAAACCTAGCACCGGTAACTGGCCTAGATATTGTAGGAAGCGCACTTTCAATTTCTCCGCATACGGTTTCGGTAAAGGCACATCCTGCGACTGCAGGGGCTGCGACTCGGGCTGCGACTCGGGCTCCGACTCCGACTCGGACTCTTCATCGTCACTAAACGCTACACCCGGTATAGGAATCCGATCGTCCAGCTGGTCCAGTACGTGCTGGAACTTGGACACCAATAGTTCTGTACTAGCCGCACTGACTTCCTGTAAATACTCCATCATGCGGGTGATCAACTCATGGGAATCCCCCGTGGACACGAAACATACGGGTGCAGCGTCATAGCCAGGTACGTTGCTGGAAATACTCACACTCAGAGGAATATGGCGCTGCGTCCACTGCGTTTTCGCTGAAAACATGTCCATGGGCTCCAACAGGGCCTCAAAATCGTAACACGCCCGGTAGGGAAAATAACGATCCACCTCCGGTATGATCACACCCTCATCGGCCAGTTCCTGGAAAATAGTAGCCGTATTATGATACACACCACCCGGATATACTCGCTTGACACTGTTGTCACAGATTTTCTCGTGGCGATGTAAGTCGGTGGAACGGTGAAACACCCGATGGCATTGGGCACAACTGAAAGACTGAGCGTACTGGCTCATATTGTAGATCAGCGAAAATGACTCACGCCATTGTCGTCGAACACATTGACTTTCATCGTAGCAGCATACCGTTCTGTTGAACGACGAACCAATTCAGCCACAAATGTATCCTCCTCGCATCGTAATCGGTATACAAAGATATTGATGTTGAACAGTGTTTCCACGTCATCCAATTTCTTGAACGAAACTCCACGGAAGTGCCGCTTATCCAAGTCTTGCTGCTGTAAATACTGTTCCCAATAGTGATTGGCCACTCTGTCACAACGCTTGGGGTTACACTCGTCCAGATGCACGGCCAAACACCGAAACAGACATTTCCGGTCTTTGTAGGGCCCATATGACCCTCCTGTTAATGCATACAGGCCTTTTCGATGAAGCAACCACGGGGGTAGTAGTACAGGAGCACCGATAGGATGATCTCTCATTTTCGTGACGAAAAATGTGACGTTGGTCACCATTTCCACAAGCCATTGGGTATTGGGGCGTTGCAACCGGGCCCATTCCAATGGATCCAGCGTAATCAGTTGGTCGATGAGTGGCTCCAGAGAAATCGCATCCGTCACCGTGAACGGCTGATCAAACACATAGGTATTATTGCTGGGATAATAATACCGCACCTGGTC
>JAVTVY010004430.1:0-39676 GCA_036873755.1 Hanleya hanleyi
GGAAAAGGGGCAAATAGGGGGTTCGCTTCAGTTTGAAAAGAGCATTTATATGAGAAAAATATAAAATATTTCCGAAAGGGGGGTTCGCCCGAACCCAGAACCCCCCCCCCCCCTTGGCTACGGGCCTGTGGTGGTACATGTAAAACTTAGAGGTTCTACCCAATACCCCCTGCACACTTTGCACGAAAATATACAGAGAAGCTTTGTAAAGAACAAGTTGATATTTATTCTCAAGGAAAAATGACGTCAAATTGGATTTTTAACACAATAAAACAGATGTGGTGAAAAATGTTTTGAGGACGTAACCTCTGAACAAAGACATCAGGGTCTGATTATAATCACGTATAATATCGACTAGTCTGTTGTGTCGGATGTCTTATTGTGACGTACGTTGCGCAACAATTGATTATGACGACATCATCATGACATTAACAAAGGCATTATGTTTTAACTTTGTGACGTTGGCATTACTATGGGAATTTGGACTGGAACATTCGTTGCGATTGCTCGCTACGAACAATTGTAAGCAGATGCTGACATGGCTTAGCAGGTCACTGTTTTTTCCTTTCCAGACAGACATTTCAAGTGGGTTTTTTTTTTTAAACTTTGACCATTCTCAAAAGTAAACTGCTACTGACTGTCAAATATTATCTGTTACAACAATATAACATGACAAAAAGTATGGGTGTGGGGGCCATTTGATAGAACCTTCAAGTGAAGCCATCCGCCTCAGACACATTGTCCACTCGGTAATGGGTCTGAATCTGTCTAAACTGTGTTTGTACACTTTGTCACAAGTTTAACTTTCATGATTTGAATGATACAGACCTGCCAAGTCTCCACTAGTTGTCAGAAATCTGCTTTGACCTCCAAAAACATCTTTTCCGAAAATAACATGGGTTAAATGGGAGACTCACATAATAAAATCCAGATATTTAACACAAAGTAAATGGAAGTGTCAAGTTACAGGAGGAGGAAGTTTGGATAGGGTTCATGCGCCTCCTGGAATGTCCTTAAAATCCTGGAATTTAATTGTTATCCTGGAAAGTCCTGCAAAATGCTTCAAAATAAAGTTAGAACTCCTGGAATCCCTTGGAGGAACTACACTTTCATCTTCTGGGAGAACCAGCGATCTGATGTCGCGTGTTATTGTGCCAAAATTTGCTCATCTTTGTTTGCGAAAATTAAAATTATTGACCTGGAAAGTCCTTGAAAACTCCCAGAATGTTTACCTGCTGTAAGCGTATGAGCCTGTAATTCAGAACTTGGCAGCTCTGCTGATGTTCCGCTTCCTCGTGTTTTGGGGTTTTTTGGGGTTTTTTTTTATCCAGCACTTCGAATGCATTAGTACGGAAATCTCTTTAATAATTCAATCAAGGAAGAAAATGGCATTTTCCACCATAAAATCTGGGAGTGATCAAATTTATTAGAATTAAAAAAAAAATTGAAAAAAATAGTTTAAATCATGCATAAAATCAGGGATAGACTATTTTTCTTTATTTCAATGATTTTAGAGGGTGATCAAATTTGTTAGAACCACCGATTGAATTTTATCCCCACACTTGGGGGTGATTGAATATTGATAGGGGGATTGAATTATTAGAGGGATTACCATGTATCTTATCAGAGGTGCATTACATGCAGTCTGCCAATCCTGTACAGGAGCCCCGTGGGGCTTTCGGGGATTGACCTGGAATGTCGTTGTGCACACCGCAGGTCAGGGTAAGAATAAGCCTCGGCTCCTCAGAGGGCTTGTCGTAAGAGGCGACTAACTGAGGCACCTGTGGGGTTCCCGGGTGTGAAAAGGAATAGGACCCAACGTCGTGATCTGACTGAAATATAGTTGAAAGCGACGTTAAATCATAATCACTCGCTCACTCACCCCTGTACAGGATGCCGTGTCTGCCATTCAGACTGTCATAGTATCGCAATATGTTGAATGGTTGTAATCAAATTTGCACTCGAGACCATGATGGAATGACTTGTTCCAATATCAATAAATGTGAAATTTAATATTAGAATCTATTTATTTTGTGGACTTTTTTTAATAGGTCATAGAAACCAACAATTATGGGCGGTTAATGGAGTACAATCTAAAGACCCGCCAAGGGAGGGTACTCTTATCTGGACTCTATCTGGCCAATGGAGTGGTCTTATCTCATGATGAAACATTCATACTTATTGCAGAAATGAGTGTATGCAGAATACGGAAGTAAGTGGTGCTTTGATGATGAAAGTAGTATTACCATACACTGTTTAGCATTTTCATTCTTTATCCCTGGACCACCTGCAAAGGCTGTCTGCTGATCCCAATTTTGAGCATGATATCTCCAGAAGAAATTTAAGTATAGAGACTTGAGTGGGCCTCAAGATAAAGTTCAGGATGGCCTTGATCTATTTTGAATCATGGTGAACTGTCGTCTTGTATGCTTGATAGATTGAGCTAAAATAATCTTGGGTCATACCCTCATATTTAGTATGTGATTATTCTTTGTACTTTCATACTTGCAAACAGGCAGACGTTTTGTGGGATTTTCACTTTTACTATTTAGACATTGCATATTTATGGAAATATAAAATATATTATTTGTTTTCTGGAAGAAATACACATATAATATCGAAAAAGTCCTTCAGGTATAATTTTTCCATGACTTTTCATCCAATTGTACAATTTGTTTTAACAGATTTCATCTCAAAGGTCCTAAACGCGGTCAATCAGAGGTGCTGATGGACAACCTACCTGGTTACCCGGACAACATCAAACGGAACAGTCGTGGAAATTATTTTGTGGGTCTAGCGTCTGTCCGGTACTCTGGTGCAAGTTTCATGAAACCCTTCTTAGATTTGGTAGCTCCATACCCATCTGTCAAAAGATTTATTGCCAAGGTAAATATCACGTTTTTATATGCCGGCCAAAAGGGTGAACATATTATATGATGGCGATCTCCATTATGTCCATTCGTGTCTGTAGTTTTCTTTCTGCGGTCGAAAGTATTTATTCTTTTATGGGAGACAATGTGGCACTAACGAAATTGAGGTCAAAGGTCATGGTAATTGTGGCTTCCAAAATCAGGAAACTTTTTTTTTTCAACTCGATACAATTCAGCGGTCCCTTGCCACAATTGAGGTCAAGGTCACAAGGTCAAGGTAACTTTGACCCCAATGTCTGGAAATTATTAATAATTACATTTTTCTATCGGATGCATTGAGGTAGATGTGTTGATTACCAAAGTAGAGGTCAAATGGTCACACAGCCTGAAGATCAGGATATGATTGAGAAGCTTGATTTGGTTTTTCTCCAATTCAGGGCTGTGGAATGTGACCAAATTTCATGTATACCACGAAGTCATGGCAAACATTTTGAGATGTAACCTCTCCAGTTCTAGATTTAGCATTGTGTCCTTGGATATAACTGGAAAGAATCAACCGGTTGATTTTGATACTGAATTCACATACAATGTTGTATTTTGGGAAAGCCAATTAGTACACAACAAAAATAAAATCCGAATTTTGGCTCCTGTTCGTCTTAGACTTTCTTTTTTCTTGTACATCTTGAAAGGACCTGGCACAGTTTATTGAGGATTTGTCCCCCATGAGGTGCGATTCGGAGTGCCGGCATGCCAAGCTGAAATATTGCCGTCAGAAGAAATTGTTCAGTTAGTTAAATGTGCTGTATATAACCTTGTCATATGCACCGAATATTTTCCCGACCCTGCCTTCGGTTTTTTTTCATAACATCTTAGAGTTGTGTATTTGTGCAAAATCGTCTTTTTCGAGGTGAAGACAACACCTTTTTTCTCTCTTAATATATGAAGCCAGTCCAGAACCAAAACTGTTGTTGAGCAACTAACTATTAACTATTTTGGGACCAAGTTTATCTTGGTTCTGGACGGACTGACTTATTTGTACGAAGAGAAAAGTATTTTGTTTTCACCTCGAAACAGAAAATTTTGCACAAATGGCAAGATAATATACTTTAAACTAAATGAAAAAATTCTGTTGTATGCGATATTTCATTCTGGCACTGCAAACTGCACCTCATGGGGGTCAGAACCTCACTAAACTGCCCCAGGTCCTTTACCTACAATATAGATCTTTTTTCAATCCAGGCATGGTAAGCGGAGTGGTAATATAGAGGCAATTATATTCAGTCTTTTTTTTTCTGTCAAAAGATTGATAATACCGACTACATAGACAATGTAGGGATAGGTCAACAGATAAAGTTTGACAGAACACCGGTAAAAGCTGGCTTGCTAAATATTATGTCCGAAGTAATGAAACTGATAGATTTCACGTCTTAGGTACAATGTTGTCTCTTTGCAGGTCACGTGACACTTTTCTTTATGTACAATTTTGTCTCTTTTCAGGTGACCCCCTTCTTTATGTACAATGTTTTCATTCCGAAACACGCGATACTGCTGGAAGTGAACAGTCGCGGGGATATCGTCACCAGCCACCATGACCCCACGGGCGAGGTCTTGTCGGCCATCAGTGAGGCATTCGAGCATGGGGGTAACATCTACATTGGACATTTTGCTTCCTCTTTCATCGGAGAAATTCCTGCTGCTGATCTGCTCAAGAACAATGTTTGAAATCTGTAGAAATCCGCTGTGTTAACGGACCATGAACTTCGTCTGTTAAACCGAGAGGAACACAAGTGGCATGCAGAACATTTTCAACCAATTGCCGTGCGCCCTCCCCAGGAGAAGACTCCACTGACCTTCCGACCTCCCCCGTGTAACACTCCACTGACCTTCCGACCTCCCCCGTGTAACACGAGGTTCTATTATCGGTTGAACCGAAGGAGTAGCCGTCCTTTGACCTTGGGTTCGGTCGACCCCTGTACTATCGCCAAAATCAATGCCATCTTTCAGGAGGGGAACCTGTGTCCATTGTGTGCATGGTCCGGCAGCCGCCCCAAGAGACATCTGGAGCGGAATCATTTTCCATTCTGGATGTCTCCTGAGGTGGTTTGCTGGCTGTGCAAAACACATCGATCCAGCCTGTGTTATATCTTGAAACACAGGCTGGATCCTGGACACGAATCCATGGAAGAATGGGCCCTCACAGACACCAGGTGGTGGAACTGGGTGGCCCTCTTCCATGGATTCCTCCAAAGACCACAGGCTTTATCCGGAAGACCCCTGTCTCCGTCCCGCATTCACCCGCCAAACCATCATGATGGGTTTTGATATGGCTTCTGGGATGGAGCCAGGGGAATATTCATCGAGTCCCTCAACCTCAGTGGGCGCTTTGATGGACTGGCGGATACTGGCCAGGCTACTGGCCATTCTGCCAGTCCGTCAGAGGGAGGAGTTCCGGCGGCTAGATAGGTCACTGGACGACCCTATCTGGGTTGCTCAGTCCCATCCGCCTCCGAGGTTGGTGGACTCGCATTACCGCCTGGACCTCGTCCTCGGTCGCCTCCATGATAGATATACCTTGGAAGCCTTCGGGGACGAGGCCCGAACAGTCCACCTATGGAGGACTGGGGTGGAGATGCAGCTCGTGGTGTGCAACCTTGTGTTTCCGGGAAGCTGGAGATGAAGGTCCATGACCCACGCTCCGAGGGTGCACACCACCTATGTATTGAGAGCCCATGATCCAGAACCGAACCCATCAAATTTAAATAGTGTTTTACATAGGGCAATACAAGAAGTTGAAAACTTCAACCCAGTGCACACCAGAGCTACCCCCCGGGCTAATGGCCTCAATTGCCTGTAGGCTCGGGGGCTAGCTCCTGCGTGCAGGCAGTTTCAGGCCGGGGGGAAAATATCAAACTTGTTTGATAATTCTGCCTCACGAGGCAAAATCCTCAACATGTGCGGCAAACGTAAGCTAACAGCTCAGCCATTTTATTCTACTAGCCAATTTGGTACCGTTATGATTGTTGGATACGCTATGTACACGTACTCCTGATCCATGTCTCAGAATTTCAAAAAATATACAATTTCAACTTCTGAAACCGTGGGTTGCTCGATTTAGTAAAGAAATTTCCCTTCAAAGTGTTAGTGAAACGAAGTTTGTTGTTGTTGTTATTACAGAGTATTTTGGAAAATGCTGAAAATTATATGCCTGAAGATAATGACATTCCATGTGTGACAGTGCAATTAGTTGCTGGACTTGGGTTGTGTTAAATGTTAACTAATGAGAGGGCAAGCATGAAGGACGACAATAAAGTGAAAATATTACCATTGGACTGATACTTCTGTTCAATCCAATTACAAAATACGGCAGTAGTTCCTGAGAAATACAGAATGAGAAAGGTTACCATGCAAATAGTGGTATAGGTGATTTATGTTTATCATACAGTTAACATTAAATTTTAAATAATTTCCCACATTTATCTTTGTTTACTGAGATAAAAAAAAAAAACAGGCAAAAACTGCTCTTTCTCATGTTTTTCGCCCTCTAAATGATTTCATTGTTTATACGTAGGTCTGTTTAGTTTGACCAACAAAAAACGGAATATCTCCATGCCAGTACTCAACATGTGACAGACAAGTGATTCTCGAAAATAGTATGCAATTTTAATATACCATGTTGATATACAAGGGGTAATACATGGTATACAAGATTATTGTTTTAGCATATATATATATATATATATTCTATTCGATATGACGTCAGTGTATGACGTAGCGCTGTAAATTTGGAATATATCGTATGAACGTTAAATTCAAAGTCATTAAACGTCTGATGAGCCACCGATGATGTGGTGAAACCGGTAACGACGAATTCCAGCTGTCAGTGTCATTTTATTTTATTTTCTTTTCTATATATTATCCTGGGCAGGTATTCAACTGTTTTTTATCTATATATTGACATTATCTCAATAGATATGGATATTTTTTGTGCAAATTTGTGCAATTTATAGTTTGTTTTATACCGGTGAGATCATGTTTTACCTTTTCAACAGCACACAATGCAGAATATGGGTAGCTGAATATTATATTTATTGTTCAGAATATGCTAAATATTAAACCTGAATTACATGCGGGCATCTAGAAAGGAGCATCCGAGTCTTCAATATCCCCATAAATATAAAGGAAGTGGTCTGATAGCTCTAGTAGAGAAGTTAATTATGTGACTATTAGCGGAGTAATGGCCTGTTTTAGAAAAGACAGTATGGTAGGCCTTCTGGTGTTGACATTATATAGCTATAAAGGAACCATATGTGTTAATTTAGTAATTCATCTGATTATTATGCATGTACATTCTCTAATTGAAGTAGTGTTTATGTTCCAGGTGTAGGTTTATTAATGTTTATTAATGCATGAAATCATAAAAATCATAAAATTTTGCCAAAAATGAGTAAACAGCATAAAATTTTCAAAAATATCATGAAATCATTAATTTTTGTTGGGAAAAAAATGGTCAGTTGACGAACTGCACTTAAAATCTCCGAAATCTGGCATTGGGCATGCCCATGAGTTCCAAGTATGTACATAAAATGTTGTACAATACCTGGTTTTGTGTTGGGCTATATTATTAGTCACATACATAACCAGGGTTCTCTGATATCCGCTCATTCTCAACATGTCACATGTGACATTGTACCTCCCCAACCTACAATCTGTATTCACTTTGACTCTTACTTTTATGAGAAATCATGAAAAAAAAATCATAAAAAATAGACTTTTTACCTGCATTGCTATATTTGATCTCAGGAAAATGTTTTACTTTTCTCACTGATGAACGATCTCAGAAAAATATGTTGATATTCAATGATTTTATTAAAATGGATGAGGATGAAAGTAACTATGGAAATTGATGTCAATGTGATATTATATTGTATATTTCAGCTGTGATTATGCCATTGTCGTGAATACATATGAACAATTCGATTATACAGTCGGTAAATGTACAGGCGAGAAGTAGACTTCAGCAAATAATGATCAAACAGTGACTTTCATTTTCAAAGTTATTTTCACCCTAGTTAATGTGAAACTAATCTGTGTGAAAAATGGATTAATAAAATGGATGTGGAGAACGTTTAGACTATTTGTAACATATTTGAAATAAAATCTTCGGACAGTATTTAATATGCATTTGTCATAATTCGTTTCTCCTCCGCTGCACAACTGTTTGCTAATGCAAACATATTTTGTAACATTAGCATTCCACAGATGTAGATAACCTCACTCTATCCTGACCTTGATAGTATAAGTTGATTTCAATTTCATTTCTGGTTATTTTATCCATGCCAATATTTTCATGGCTTTGTATGGCATACGAGATGTAATCACAAAGGCAGAAACATGAAACTAAAAAATTACCTGAATTGACAGTTTAACTTATCGGTTTAAGGTTGATTACGTCACTTCCGGTGACTAAACCATTTCTGCTGATTACATACTGTTCGGTCATCCCTATACCATATACTCTGCTCCTTGCTCATGTGGCAGCAGAGACCTCTTTTACGACTACTCATCCATAACATGTACCCGGCATCTTCTTTATTACAATACCCATATGACCTTTATTCCCCGATATTAATTATATAGCTTTATGCAATGAGAGGTAGTGTTCAGAATAGGAGAGTAGAGATAAAATGAGCATACTAACCCAAGGTTACCTCGCATCCCCGTTGAGTGAACTACCCACAAATATTATTCCCTCAAAAGGGCACTATAGGGTTACCCCATGTTAAGGCGTTTACTCCATCAGACGTTCATGATGCTCATCCATCAACATCAGATGAGTTGTTTGAGCTGATTTGTCATCACAGCTCCCGAGCTAGTGTATCTAATTCTGCTTAAGCCGGTGCTAGGGGCCATGTGGATACTTCATAGTCTTCACATGAACAGCTGCAATAAAAGCGCGGCTGAGATACTAAGGCTACGTTCGTGAATCCACCGAAGTAATTCAGAACTCCCCCATTAACTGTATTCACTTCCTGGCTCAGTTAACTCTGTAGGGCCACGTAGGTGCGATTAACCAGCAATTGTTATATGCTCGTTTGGGGGAATGGTTATGTCGAATAGGATGATATTATAGATATCAGTTAGTAAAAAGGGAAGAATTATCATACTGTCATATACGGGCGACCTTCCCTATTATGAAATTATGCGCAGCCGTGGCTAGTGTGGATTGCACCCTAAGATATCAAATCAGAAGGTGCACGTAGATATCTCGGGAATGATAATAGCTGGAGGTCGTAAACATTCACTGAATGACATCTTCAAGCAAATTGAACTATGCATGTTCTAACACTCCTGTTAGTGAAAACGCGCGAATCATCCGTCAAGTTTTATGTCATAACCACTTCAAAGCGGCAACCAGTCAAATCACTCTGTTGAAATCACATAATATGCAGTCATACATTATATTTCCTCGCTTTCCATATGAATAATCAATTCGAAAATAGGCAAAATTAGGTGAACAAATGGATCAGTTCGAGTGCTCATCAGATTTAACTTGGTATTGCTATATTATAGTTGCAGTAGGCCTATCCTGTTAACATACGATGACAACAATATTAGTGACAGCATAAGAATACTAAGTCATCCATTACGACTATGGTTATATCGAATCAAACGTGGGTTATGGAAGTATTTGATGTAAAAAAAAAACACGATAAACTATCCCCATTGTTCAATCATCAAAAGCTAGAATTGATCTCGTAGAGGTATGCTAAATTGAGAAAGAAAATGCACAAACCGAGCTATATGTCTCCATAACAATTTGGAATGGGAGTACCAACAGCATAAATCATGACTAAACTTTTTAGTAGAAGTCCTGTTCGATGGTGCTCTGTATTAATCTGAAACTCTTTACCAGGGATTTACATGTAGGTAACAAATTACAAATTCTTGGAGGAAGATCTGTTTGAGCAACTCCGGCTAGAATGGCAAAATTGATCTCTTAACAGCCACAGTACAAAAGTCATATTGCACGGAACTATACGCTTATTATTATATATGTGAGTAATATATAGACAGTATTTCAGCGCATATTGACCTCTCGACCTCGGCCAAATCACTTTTAGTCGGTAGGGGTCAAAGGTCAATGAGTGCACTTGAGAATACAGCGAAGAGATAAGGCCTTATTGACCTTTGACCAACCTTGCACCCCTACCGACTAAAAGTGGTTTGGCCGAGGTCGAGAGGTCAATTAGGGGATTCCTCCGCGGTGATGCGGTTTGGCGGTGATGCGGTCTGCCTCCGCGGACAGAAAGTAGTCCCAAGTATATAGAGGGCTGAGGGTATGTCTGACTGTATGGAATGCATGTATTGACTTGTGTCTGGGTTTTTTCCATCACGGGGAGTGCGCAGGTGTATGACGTCACTTCCGGTCTGCGTGAATCGGGCGTGACCTGGGTATGACTGTAATGGGATGTACTGACTTGGTTCTGGGGTTTTTCCATCATGCGGCAGTCACGTGATTAGGAGTGCATGTACGGACTTGTATGCCGTCGAACACCTGGTGTGGTGCCTACGTGTCTGCGTGAGTGAGTTAACGTGCCGAACACCTGGCTCCCCGAATTGCAACAATGTTGCACGTTCGCTACAATGTTGCGGCGACCGTGAACACCTGGTCTGGCGTCTGCGTGAGTGAGCTCACGTGCCGAACACCTGGCTCCCCGAGATCAAGGCATGTCCAGACTTGTTCTGGGTTGTACAGTTCTAATTGATTAGGACTGCATGTACGGACTTGTATGCCGTCCATTCATTTGAGTCGGGGACTTGGGGTCCCTACGGAAGGATTTTGCAAGTCATGGGTGGGTGTATGTAGCCTAAAGGGCTAATATCGGTCACTGGCTTATCGGGTTCTGCCTGGAGTGGGTGTATGTAAAATTAGGATTTGTCCCGAAAATATAAAAAGCGCAACACGGACTTTACCGCTAAAATAGGGGAAAACTCCTATCAACCCTATCCCAAAGGGCTAATATCGGTCCCTGGCTTATCGGGGCCTGGGTGCATGGTGGGTGCATCTAAAATTAGGATTTGTCCCGAAAATATAAAAAGCGGAACACGGACTTTACCCCTACAATAGAGGAAAACTCCTATCAGCCCTATCCAAAAGGGGTCATATCGGTTCCCGGGCTTATCGGGGCCTGGGTGCATGGGTGGGTGCATGTAAAATTAGGATTTTTCCCGAAAATATAAAAAGCGGAACAGACTTTACCCCTACAATAGAGGAAAACCTCTATCAATCCTATCCCAAAGGGCTAATATCGGTTCCCGGGCTTATCGGCTTCTGCCTGGAGTGGGTGTATGTAAATTTAGGATTTGTCCCGAAAATATAAAAAACGGAACACGGACTTTACCCTTAAAATAGGGGAAAACCTCTATCAACCCTATCCAAAAGGGCTAATATCGGTCCCTGGCTTATCGGGGCCTGGGTGCATGGTGGGTGCATGTAAAATTAGGATTTGTCCCGAAAATATAAAAAGCGGAACACGGACTTTACCCCTACAATAGAGGAAAACTCCTATCAGCCCTATCGAAAAGGGGTCATATCTGTTCCCGTGCTTATCGGGGCCTGGATGCATGGGTGGGTGCATGTAAAATTAGGATTTTTCCTGAAAATATAAAAAGCGGAAGGACTTTACCCCTAAAATAGGGGAAAACCTCTATCAACCCTATCCAAAAGGGCTAATATCGGTCCCCGGGCTTATCGGGACCTGCCGATCAAGTCAATCGGGTGGGTGTATGTAAATTTAGGATTTGTCCCGAAACTATAAAAAGCAGAACACGGACTTTACCCTACAATAGGGGAAAACTCCTATCAACCTTGTCCCAAAAGGCTAATATCGGTCCCTGGCTTATCGGGGCCTGCTGAGAGTGGTAGGGTGGGGGATTAGGAGTAGTATAGAAAGCAACAGTTTTGGGGCTCCGAGCTCCGAGCTCCCGCCTGCCTCATCCCCGAGCTCAGAGCTCCCGACTACTCCATCCGTAAGCTCCGAGCTTCAGTCGTTACGCCTTCACGCCCGTCGTTACGCCTTAACGCCCTAGCATAACGCCTTGACGCCATGATATACACAGATGAAAGAAAAACAACAACATCAAGAGAACAACAACAACAACATGTTTTTTTTCTTTTCATATGGTTTATTCTCCCCTCCAGTACATCATACCCACGCTGGTGGAGCCGCGTTGGGTATGTTTACAATTTGAGAAGACTTGTCCAATCAGAGGCCGCCATTTGGCGCTGTATCAGTCATATTCGTTCTTGCCCGTTACTGCTTTAGATGTTTTCTCGACTGCTCTTGTCCAATCAGAAGTCGCCGTTTCAGAAACTTTCATCTTTGCTCGGTGTGACCTAATCGTCGTCGGGCAGGCCTGGATATTGTTCGGGCAGCATGTCCTGAAAGAGTTGTTTGCGCATCCTGATCGCATTTTCCAGGGCCTCAGTGGGTGGTAGCCCCATATCCTCTTCCAAGTGACGCTTGGTCTTCATGATGGACCTGTGCGTGGGGTCGCCTTTCATTTCAAGCGGTAGTAAGGCATACTGTTCATAGATCGCCATGGCTGTTTTCCTGATGCAGGGGCGCATTTGGGTGTACGCCTGTTGTAAGTTATCCTGTCCGGCATCCTCGATCGCTGCAGCATGAGTATTGATAGCTGCTGTCACAATACGATCCCAGAAGGAAGGTTCTGCCTCACTTTCCTGGTATGTAGGCTGACTATCTGAGGTCAAGCTCTCCGTATCAGTATATAGACTCTCAGCAATCTCACTTTCCTGGGATGTAGGCTGACTATCTGAGGTCAAGCTCTCCTTATCAGTAGATAGACTCTCATCAATTTCTGTATCAGCTTCTTGTGCCTCGGAGTCTTCAATCCCATGTATATTTTTCTCGTGTCGCATCATATCGTAATGTCTGGTTGGCACTCAGAGCAAGTATAAACCATATTGACGGTTGAACGTCGACTGTGCGTGTTTTGACAATACACTTGCTTTTATAGACAGTAACGGCCGTCAACACTTAGCTTAACGCTTCAACGCCCTGGTGAAATAGCTCAGAATGACGTACGCAGGCGCACACACACATACCTGGTGCACCCAGACCGTGGTGTACCTTATAGCCCGTACGGGCATATGTGTGTGCGCCTGCGTACGATGACGTCATTCCATGACAATCAGGGCTTCTGAGCTAGTTCACCAGGGCGTTGAAGCGTCAAGCTAAGCGTTGACGGCCGTTACTGTCTATAAAAGCAAGTGTAAAAGCCACATTCCACCGCCACCACCGTGCGTTGACGGGCGTCAACGCCCGGTGGTGGTGATGGGAGCTCCCGTGTGGCAGAGCTCTTGGATCGGACCACTGGGAGCTCAAAGCCTGTGGAGCTCAGAGCTCGGAAGTGACATTTGCATATGACCTCTGTGAGGTCACTTCCGCTTCCGTTCACGTGACTGGAACTGACCTTTGACCCCTGCGCGCAATTTTTATCCGGTATTGTTAGCGCGCGCAGGGGTCAAAGGTCAGTTCCGGTCACGTGAACGGAAGCGGAAGTGACCTCACAGAGGTCATATGCAAATGTCACTTCCGAGCTCTGAGCTCCACAGGCTTTGAGCTCCAAGTGCTCCGATCCAAGAACTCTGCCACACGGGAGCTCCCACCACCACCACCGGGCGTTGACGCGCGGTGGTGGCGGTAGTGGTGGTGGAATGTGGTGGTGGTGGTGGTGTGCGTGTGTGTGTGTGTGGTAGTGTGTGGTGGTGGAATCTGTACATATAAGTGGCAATACATTTGCTTTTATAGACTAACGGCCGTCAACGCTTAGCTTAACGCTTCAATGCCCTTGTGAACTAGCCCAGAAGCCCTGATTGTCATGGAATGACGTCATCGTACGCAGACGCACACACGCATGCCCGTACGGGCTATAAGGTACACCACGGTGTGGGTGCACCAGGTATGTGTGTGTGCGCCTGCGTACGATGACGTCACTTCCGAGCAGCGCAGGGTCAAAGGTCACTTTCGGTCACGTGGTCAAAGGTCACTTCCGGTCACGTGACCGAAAGTGCACTCAGAGTTCAAAGGTTAATCGGCCTCCAAAACCCCTTTATCGCTCGTTAAGGCGCGGAGACGGGCGTTAAGGCGTAAAGATAGGGCGTTAAGGCATTGAGACGGGCGTTAAGGCGTAACGACGGGTGTTGACGGGCGTGGAGACGGGCGTTAAGGCGTAACGACGGGCGTTGACGGGCGTCACTGCATTTCGATGTATTGGAGGCAATTCCATGACAATCAGGGTTTCTGAGCTAGTTCACCAGGGCGTTGAAGCGTTAAGCTAAGCGTTGACGGCCGTTACTGTCTATAAAAACAAGTGTATTGCCAAAACACGCATAGTCGACGTTCAACCGTCAATATGGTTTATACTTGCTCTGAGTGCCAACGCACGTTCACCAGACGTTACGATATGATGCGACACGAGAAAAATATACATGGGATTGAAGACTCCGAGGCACAAGAAGCTGATACAGAAATTGATGAGAGTCTTTCTACTGATAAGGAGAGCTTGACCTCCGATAGTCAGCCTACATCCCAGGAAAGTGAGATTGCCGAGAGTCTATATACTCATACGGAGAGCTTGACCTCAGATAGTCAGCCTACATACCAGGAAAGTGAGGCCGAACCTTCCTTCTGGGATCGTACTTTGACAGCAGATATCAATACTCATGCTGCAGCGATCGAGGACGCCGGACAGGATAACTTACAACAGGCGTACACCCAAATGCGCCCCTGCATCAGGAAAACAGCCATGGCGATCTATGAACAGTATACCTTACTACCGCTTGAAATGAAAGGCGACCCCACGCACAGGTCCATCATGAAGACCAAGCGTCACTTGGAAGAGGATATGGGGCTACCACCCACTGAGGCCCTGGAAAATGCGATCAGGATGCGCAAACAACTCTTTCAGGACATGCTGCCCGAACAATATCCAGGCCTGCCCGACGACGATTAGGTCACACCGAACAAAGATGAAAGTTTCTGAAACGGCGACTTCTGATTGGACAAGAGCAGTCGAGAAAACATCTAAAGCAGTAACGGGCAAGAACGAATATGACGGATACAGCGCCAAATGGAGGCCTCTGATAAGAGTCTTCTTGAATTGTAAACATACCCAACGCGGCTCCCCCAGCGTGGGTATGATGTACTGGAGGGGAGAATAAACCATATGAAAAGAAAAAAACATGTTGTTGTTGTTCTCTCATCTCTCATCCTTGATGTTGTTGTTTTTCTTTCATCTGTGTATATCATGGCGTCAAGGCGTTATGCTAGGGCGTTAAGGCGTAACGACAGGCGTTAAGGCGTAACGACGGAAGCTCGGAGCTTGCGGATGGAGTAGTCGGGCGCTCCGAGCTCGGAGATGAGGCAGGCGGGAGCTCGGAGCCCCAACACTGTTGCTTTCTATACTACTCCTAATCCCCCACCCTACCACTCTCAGCAGGCCCCGATAAGCCAGGGACCGATATTAGCCTTTTGGGACAAGGTTGATAGGAGTTTTCCCCTATGTAGGGTAAAGTCCGTGTTCCGCTTTTTATAGTTTCGGGACAAATCCTAAATTTACATACACCCACCCGATTGACTTGATAGGCAGGTCCTGATAAGCCCGGGGACCGATATTAGCCCTTTTGGATAGGGTTGATAGAGGTTTTCCCCTTTTTTAGGGGTAAAGTCCGTGTTCCGTTTTTTATATTTTCGGGACAATCCTAAATTTACATACACCCACTCCAGGCAGAGCCCGATAAGCCCGGGGACCGATATTAGCCCTTTGGGATAGGATTGATAGGGGTTTTCCTCTATTGTAGGGGTAAAGTCCGTGTTCCGCTTTTTATATTTTCGGGAAAAATCCTAATTTTACATGCACCCAGGCCCCGATAAGCCCGGGAACCGATATGACCCCTTTTGGATAGGGCTGATAGGAGTTTTTCTCTATTGTAGGGGTAAAGTCCGTGTTCCGCTTTTTATATTTTCGGGACAATTACTAATTTTACATGCACCCACCATGCACCCAGGCTCCGATAAGCCAGGGACCGATATTAGCCCTTTGAGATAGGGTTGATAGAAGTTTTCCCCTATTTTAGCGGTAAATCCGTGTTCCGCTTTTCATATTTTCGGGACAAATCCTAATTTTACATACACCCACTCCAGGCAGAACCCGATAAGCCAGGGACCGATATTAGCCCTTTAGGATAGAGTTGATAGGGGTTTTCCCCTATTGTAGAGGTAAAGTCCGTGTTCCGCTTTTTATATTTTCGAGACAAATCCTTATTTTACATACACCCACCCATGACTTGCAAAATCCTTCCGTAGGGACCCCAAGTCCCCGACTCAAATGAATGGACGGCATACAAGTCCGTACATGCACTCCTAATCAATTAGAACTGTACAACCCAGAACAAGTCTGGACATGCCTTGATCTCGGAGAGCCAGGTGTTCGGCACGTGAGCTTACTCACGCAGACGCCAGACCAGGTGTTCACGGTCGCCGCAATATTGTAGCGAACGTGCAACATTGTTGCAATTCGGGGAGCCAGGTGTTCGGCACGTGAGCTCACTCACGCAGACACGTAGGCACCAGACCAGGTGTTCGACGGCATACAAGTCCGTACATGCACTCCTAATCACGTGACCGCCGCATGATGGGAAAAACCCAGAACCAAGTCAGTACATCCCATACAGTCATACCCAGGTCACGCCCGATTCACGCAGACCGGAAGTGACGTCATACACCTGCGCACTCTCCGTGATGGAAAAAACCCAGACACAAGTCAATACATGCATTCCATACAGTCACATACCCTCAGCCCTCTATATACTTGAGACTACTTTCTGTCCGCGGAGGCAGACCGCATCACCGCCAAACCGCATCACCGCGGAGGAATCCCCTAATTGACCTCTCGACCTCGGCCAAACCACTTTTAGTCGGTAGGGGTGCAAGGTTGGTCAAAGGTCAATAAGGCCTCATCTCTTCGCTGTATTCTCAAGTGCACTCATTGACCTTTGACCCCTACCGACTAAAAGTGGTTTGGCCGAGGTCGAAAGGTCAATATGCGCTGAAATACTGTCTATATACTACTTATGTGGCGAATCTTTATATCTAAGAAATGAAAGCACCTTTCCTATGGTGTCGGAGTTGGGGAAAATTGTCTTAAAACTCGATAATCGAAGCTTCACTAAACTCGGCACAATCCTCAGGTACCTCCCATATCTCAAAATATATTCAGTAAACGAACAAAGTGAATCAGTTTCATTCCTCACAGAACCTTAGTTGGCAAGGCTTCAGTTGAAGATACATCCCTTTATCTCATAACATGGAATTATCAGAATTTGCAGAAACTCAACTATCTTCACCCTGTCCCCAAAACAAATGATGGCGGGCCGAATGTATTAAGTAGGGGTGAGATAGACGATGACCCAATGGATGTATTTTATGCAGACAAGGAATAGATTATACACACCTCAACGGAGCAGGCTATGAACCCTTCTTATCAACCTATTACAATTATGTATTACCGTCGAAAGCAGATGCCACGGCAGTTCATTTTCAGCCGAAGACATCACCCTATGCATTCGTTATACAGGACAGTTACTCCAAAGACTTGGAAATTTCAAGCAAACCGTGGAATTATTTTACTGAGAAATATCCCTTCATTTGGGCTGATGTCGACTCTTCTAACCGGACAGGTGATTACAACTGGAAATTTGTTTCAATCCACAGGTCTCACCAGCCTGTTCATCGGCGTTTTTGGCGCGAATAAAGACTGAATCCTACCCATTCAATATTTAAATCTCACGTACCCTATCTCAGTGTACTAAGGCGGAGTAATTAGATCAGGCTTACCCATCTACACAAAAATCATTACATCATGGACATTGTATAGAATCCCTGTTACATCCACCAGTTAGTACAGCAGTTCTTTCGATCTTAGCCTGGTCAAAGTGGTTGGAACAACAAGGTTGAATATAACAAGGTTGAATATACCAAAGTTGATACATTGAAGTTGTTTACTCGAAAAGCACGCACTAGAATATACAAACTTCTCCAACGAGCCAAATTTCTAATGGGGGTGACCTGTCGAGTTGCCCTAACCACTCAGAGGCTACCAGAGAACGAAAACCACCGCAAACTGGATGAAATTGTGGAAGACATAACACGTATACATGTACTCTATCATCTTCATTTTATCCAGCCAATTTCTACGTTCCCACTTCGAACCTGCCTTGATTTATCTGACTCCTTCAGTGTTCAAAATCCGAGGTGTAAATTTCACCTTCTAACGGCAGAAGAACCAATCAGAACGTACACATCGATTGCGAGTGAAGGTCAGTGAAGTCACGTAGAGTGACATCATCCTCTATTAGCGGCGTCTTTCCTCCTAAATAAGGTGCCCACAATTTAGGTCAGCCAATCAATAACGCTCTTGTGCGACCCTTTTCGAATTTCAAATGCTTTCGAGGTCAGTGACGTCTCGTGTCTATTTATAAGTTATTTGAACATTGAAGGGGTCCAGATAAATCAAGGCAGGTTCGAAGTGGGAATGTAGAAATTGGCTGGATAAAATGAAGATGGTACTCTATACGAACAGTAGAATATAGAGCCAGACACGCTTTACAAGAACCATTTTTTCAAAATCGGCAATCTGGCAAGACATTGGAAGATGACAACCTAAATTTTTATTGTACTGTATTAGTCCCCAATTGATGTTCTCATCAACTTTCTCATAAACGTTGCCACATCAGACATTAGTATGAGTAATTCCGGTCTATGAATGTGGGCTTGATATACGAACTGCGATGTCAACTGAAGCATTTTTAGTTTACACCTCTAAATCAGGCAGCCGCCTACTGCTTCTGGTATGGTACATTCGCCTACGCTTGCACAACTTCGACTGCAGCAACCTGAGGTTCCGAATTCGACCATTATATACAAATTCGCCCGCGTTGATTAGCAGTCGGCCGTTGATTCATTCGCATCCGGTTCTGACATGCTCGGATTCCGGTTTCGGACTTGCCGTCTGTTCCTTTGAATTTGTCTGCACCGGCAAGGACTCCTCGGCACACGATCCTACTTCCGGGTCGGCTGATGTCTACGACTGGAGAGAGTAAACTATTGGAGGTCACCACTGAGAATAAGAAGTATAATTCCAATATGTTGTCTAGTCTTTACAAGATGTATCCCAACATCTCGCATCAACGACCACCACCACCTACTAGATTGCACGCGTTATCAGCGGTTACGTCTACACCAGACAAGGCTACTCTCGTCACGTCCGCCATCGACTCTAATTCATGGTTGGACTTGAATGTTCGACACTGTTAGAGAGAGCCAAGTCGCAGGAGAAAAATTTCAGAGGTCCAGCACTGCAACATTGTTTCGTCCTTCACCGTTTAATTCAACGTTCCGTTGGTCAGACCTGGTACCAGATATTATCAGATTCATGGTCCAGCGTTCTCATTCAAAGCCACCGATGTGGATCCGGAGTTCTGTACCGGTGACAAGGCACCTGCAAAGATGGACGTACCGTTAGCAGGAAGCCAAGTAGTTATTTCGGAGGATGCCACCACGGACAATACAATTCTAGCCTAGCGCATCTTGATTGATTTCATTTCTCTCTTGTGTTTTTTATTATTTTTATTTCGTACACATTTGGAACTGCTAGTAATTGTTGTATGATATGTCTTTCGATTTGACGCTTGTAATCTCAAAGCCATTCTTGATGCGTATGTGTGCATATCGGCTTCCCCTCCGGCAGTCGACTGCATATGCATTACCAGAACTTGGCATCACGTATAAATGCTAGGATGCATTCTCGGTGGCAGTGTTGGTGCACCAACGAGGGATTCGTTATTTTCCGGCATTGCTGTTCTATACATCGAATATAGTGAAAACACCTTGGAGCAACAGTCCTCGTCGTCTTTGCTGCTCTTCATTGAGGCGTGCCCATCCTGCAATCCTTCAAACCGGCAGTCAATTGAGAAGTCTGGCTTTGGGATTCGGTTACGGTAAGAAGCAGTGTGATGTTCTTCCTTACGGCCCCGCTTCAAAGAAAGTCAAGATAATAAAGATTCCCAGCCGTCTGTCCAACACCAGCAACAGAGCCAGTCCGACAACAAGTAGAAGTCTGCATGGGTCTGTCAAGATACACCAGCAGCCGCCCTGATACTTCGGACCGCGCAGCTGTTCTTACCGCTTTGTGGAACCTTGGAGTTCCCGATCCCGCCAATTTCCAATCTTCCGCTGTGGTAAGATTTCAGAGCTTGGTAAGACTTTGGAAATGGAACCACATCGAGACTGACCCATGGATGGGTCACACCCTTAGGAACGGATACCTACTAGCCTTCAAAATGAATCCTCCTCTTACAGCTGGTTGATGTTCCTCGCGTACGACCGGAACACCTCTTGGAATTTCAAGCCTAGGTGGACCAGTTAATAGAGAAACATTTAGCCATAGGGTTGCCATCGACATACCGTACCATCGGAAATGCGCATGGTCATAAACATTTGCGAACTCGACAGGACTTCCTGGAACCACCCTCCGCAATTCCGTATGGAATCCTTTTCGTCCATCAAACAGGCATTGGTGAAGGGAGAGTGGATGGCATCTCTGAGATGCTTACCTGCACATCCCATTCGTATGACTTTTCTCATCTCCGTTTTTGGGGTGGTCGACGTCGTTTCCAAATCCACGTGCTAACGTAAGGCATAACCACTGAGTCTTCACCAAAGTGTTTCAGGAGTTGACCAGCTTCAGGCACAACAGTGGTTGAATGTACAACTTTTACCTGGATGACTCTCTCATCCGCAACATGTGACAAGAACAGATTCGTTTGGAGTATTTTGGTATGCCTTGGTTATCTCTCACCGAAGAAGACAAATTCGAGCCGATACCGGCTCACCAGCGTGTCTTCCTGTGCGTGGATTACACTACTCAGTCGACATTTGACGAAAGATGATTACACAAATTCAAACATTTGTTACGTCATAAACGATAATAGAAAATACGCAACAGAAAACTTTTATGAAGTCAAGGATTAACAATCAAATATTTATTTACAATACTAAATCATATACAAATTAAGTAAAGTGGCCAATACAGCAAATAAATGTCAAATATAGTCTTACTGTTCAATGCTATACCGGTGTAACCTTCACAGTCCGTTTTGACGTGCAAATCTTCATTCAGTCTGTGCCGACGCGCAGAAATCGCGTTCCTGTATTTTGATAGTCCAACACCGCTCAGCCGTTTACAGTTTCAGTAAATGGTCCAATCTCCTACAGTTCAAACACGTAGATAACACAGCGCCAAGAGTTAGTTCACAGGAATATACAATCTAACAGTCCGTAATTTCAGACAAAGGTAAGACAGTATAATGCACCCACAGAAAAGCCGTTTGAATTCCCTCTAGAATGACTAACTGTCGGGCTATTTATACTCTATCTGGCATCTGAGATTATTCTACCAAATCAAGAAGCTTCCACCAGTACAGCATTGACGTATGATCTAACCCAGATACATTCACAACAGCTTCTAGAAAGCTCGAAATGATTAACACACAAAACAGTATGTAAACAAGCCTACGTGCAGATGGCGTTGTGACCCAATTACCCGCGTCATACGGGTCTCTTCGTGTATCGGCCATTTGCAATGATCGTCGACATTTACTTGCGATAAATCGGTCACGACTTCGAGAAAATTCTATGACTAGATCCATTCAACAGAACGTAAACAAGTTTACGTCAGCTCCATTATTCTAGAACTATCTAGAGTGTCTAATTTTATACTGCAATACCACGACACTCCCCTTCTTAAAAAAAAGAAAGTTTCAAACTTGGAACTTTCTTGACAATTCAAAACATTATTACAAAAACAATCTATATTACAACAGCAAAAATGTTGACAAACATATGTACATTATATGCGAGACAAACAATCAGCAATCAAATTGTCCTCGCCCTTAATATGTCTGATTTTAATATTGTATTCTTGAACACCAAACTCCATCTCAACAATCTTTGATTTTTTTTTCTTACTTATGAAAACAAGTGGATTGTGATCACTGAATACAGTAATTGGCAACGATGAAGAATTAACATCAACATCAAAATGTTGTAAAGCCAATTTCATTGCTAAACATTCTTTCTCAATTGTAGAATAATTTCTGATGTTTGTCAAATTTACGTGAAAAATAACATATTGGGTGATCTACACCATCTATACCTTCTTGTAACAAAACGGCACCAGCAGCAACATCACTAGCATCTACAGCCAGTTTAAAAGGTGAATCAAAATCTGGTGCTGTATGGCTTTCACATTCATCGGCCCAAACAAAAGTTACCCTCTTTCTTAAGAGTTGAGTTAAAGGCTCAGTAATATCTGAAAAATTTGTTCAAAATTTCCTGTAGTAACCAGCCATACCCAAGAAACGCACCAGTTGTCTCTTACATGTTGGTCTTGGAAATAGCGAGATAGCACTAACCTTAGCATCTACAGGTTTTACTTGACCCTGACCTACAACAAGTCCAAATTCACTTTTTCCAAGGTTGACTGTCAGCTTGGCGTCACTTAGTCGATTGAACAGTGCGCGGATTCTCTGTAGATGATCTTCCCATGTATCGCTGTAGACAATGACGTCATCAATGTAAGTCTCACATCCTTCCAAACCAGAACTAAC
The DNA here is from genome assembly GCA_036873755.1 of Hanleya hanleyi. Taxonomy (NCBI): domain Eukaryota; kingdom Metazoa; phylum Mollusca; class Polyplacophora; order Lepidopleurida; family Hanleyidae; genus Hanleya; species Hanleya hanleyi. The sequence goes on from JAVTVY010004430.1 coordinate 22,624, forward strand.
ACGGTTGATGAGACGCTGGAACGTGGCTGGATAATTTTTCATTCCAAATGGCATGACTTTGTACTGGAACAGACCCTCCGAAGTGAGGAATGCACGAACTGTCAGTGAAACTTGCCAAAATCCTTTCAGAAGATCAAACTTTGACACAAACTTGGCACTTCCCACTTTATCAATGCAACCGTCAATGCATGGAATAGGGAATGTGTCTGTTTGGTCAATGTGTTCACGTTTCTGTAGTCAGTACACATCCTGTAACTGCCATCTGGCTTTGGAACGAGGATACAAGGTGAACTCCAGTTACTATTACTTGCTTCAATGAAGTCATTGTCCAATAAATACTGAATCTCATTTTTCATGTACTTTTGTTTAATGGGATTCAAACGATATGGGTGCTGCTTCAATGGATTAGAATCTCCGACATTGACATCATGTGAAATAGTATAATTCCGAGTGTCGGGAAACAAATGTTCATATTGATTGAGCAAAGTTCGAAGTTCTTCCTGACGCACTGGTTCAAGATGACACAACTTGGAATCCAAATTAAGTAAAATGTCAGAGTTCTGTAATTTCGCCGCTGTCATGGGCTCTTCACAAGTTTCATTATCAGGGGCAGAACTAACTACACTTACAGGCTGTACAGTACTGGTAGTGCTATCTCTGTTTATGTATAACTTTAACATATTTACATGACATAAATGTTTGTTTTTTACGCCTGCCAGAAGTCTGAATTACATAATTAAGGTCATTTAATTTCAATGGCATAAGGACCATAATATCTAGCCTTGTGGATTACCAGGAATAGGCAGAAAAGCCAGTACCTTCTCACCATGTTTGAAACTGCGTTTAAGGACATGTTTATCATAGGTTATTTTCATACCTTTTTGTGCTGACTTTAAATTTGACATGGCCAAATCACGTGCTTTAGTCAATCTGGTGCGAAAGTCCGATATATACATGTATTGTAAGATTACACGAGTCAAGATCACCGTCTAGGAGCTTTTCCTTCACCAGTTTAAGTGATCCTCTAACTGTATGACCAAAGACTAATTCAAATGGACTGAAGCCCAAAGACTCTTGAATAGACTCTCTAACAGCAAACAATAACAAATGTATGCCTTCATTTATGGACGCGGATATTCTCTAATGGACGACGGCTGGATTATGAATGACGGACTAGACGCTTGTAATTCATCCCAGTTTTTCTCAGTGTCAAAACAATAAGTTCTAATCGTCTGGTGGAATCTTTCTAATGCGCCTTGGCTTTCTGGGTGGTATGCAGATGATTTGTACTGCTTTATTCCCAATTCATGCACGACTTGTTGAAAGATTCCGGACATGAAATTAGATCCCTGATCAGACTGAACCGACTGGGGTAGGCCGACAAGTGTGAAAAACTTAAATAAGGCATTAGCAATAGTTTTTGCCTTAATATTCCGTAAAGGAATGGCCTCAGGGAACCTGGTTGAAGCACACATGATTGTTAACATGTATTGATTGCCTGACCTTGTTTTTGGTAATGGACCAACACAATCTATAATCACCCTACTAAAGGCTTCCCCAAATGCAGGGATTGGTTGTAGAGGGGCCTTTGGTATGGTTTGGTTTGGTTTTCCTACCGTTTGACATGTGTGGCATGACCTACAAAATTCCGTAACATCTTTCTTTAAATTTGGCCAATAGAAATGATTTCGAATTTTGTAATATGTTTTGTTAACACCTAAATGGCATGAAAGAGGTGTTTCATGGGCTAGTCTGAGGATATCTGAACGAGATGACTTTGGTATAACAATCCGATACTTAACTGCCCACTCATCATCAGGGGACACATCTGGCGGTCGCCATTTGCCCATAAGAACACCATTCTTACAAAAGTAACACACAGGCTCTTGAGTTACATCACACTCATCTACTACCCTGTCAAACAACTTGGAAATGTCCTTGTCACTATGCTGTTCATTAACCAGCTGTGATTTTGAAATTTTGCCATTAGAACATTCCAATTTGCTATCAAAATGTGGCTTATCAGACTCATCATTTAAACACACAAAGGTGTCGGCCAAACAAACGTCATCGATGACGTCATCTTTAAGAGACTTTTCAGACTCCTCAGCCAATTTACTCATGGCTCTAGTAACTGCACAAACTTTGAATTTCGTCTTCAACTGGATCATGGATCTGATCCAAACAAGGCTTGTCAGTTACAATCGGGTTAACCCCGACCTTATCTCCCGCAAGATCATTGCCAAGAAGTAATTGAACACCCTCAAATGATAAACTACCTTTAATACCCACCGAAACAGGCCCAGAAATCAAGTCGGAAGACAGATGAACGTTATGGAGCGGAACGGGTGTATAATTTACAGAATCTATCCCTTTAATCAGGACATTACTGCCTGCAGATGAAGAATCAGAAAACGGCAAAATATCTGCCAACAAAAGAGACTGGGACGCACCTGTGTCTCGCAAAATCGTCACAGGCGTAGCATTAGAAAAACACAAAACCATTGTAGATAAATGGTTCAAAAATCTCCATAACATGATTTGAAAAACTGTCAACCTTATCCTTGATAGAACTAATAGGAACAGTGTCCCTAGCCATCTTAACGTCATATACATTATGAACGCCACTAACCTGCTTGGGTAAAGATCTTGAAGTGAGGAAACCACTGGGCTTTTGAAAGACTTGATCTTGTTGTTTTCTTTTCAATTAAAACAATGATCCATTAAATGGCCGTCACTCTTACAATAGCTGCAAACGGGAGACTTATTTTGAGCGTTAAATGTGGGTAACTCAGACTTTGTGTTTGACCTTTGCCCTTTGTAACTGGGGTTGAGGGTTTTAGGCCCTGAGAAAGAACTGGGTCGGTTACCTGATAGATTAGACTGGAATGAACTTGGCTTAACAGCATTGACAAATGATAATTTGTGTGTCAGAGCGTATTCATCAGCAAATCGTGCTGCTTGGTCTAAAGTGTTGGCATTCTTTTCATCAAGAAATGTTCTAATATCACCAAGGATACACCTTTTAAATTCCTCTACCAGCATAAGTTGTCTAAGGTTTTCAAACTTGTTGTCAATTTTAACCGAAGCACACCACCTATCAAATAACTGTTCTTTTGAACGAGCAAATTCTGCATGAATCTGAGAGTTTTCTTTTTCACAACTAAGAAACTTTTGTCTATAGGCTTCAGGAACTAATTGATTTAAGGATTAAATCCTTCAATATATCATAATTTGATGCTTGCTCTACCGTCAATTGAGTGTAAATGTCCCTTGCCTTTCCGATCAAAACGCTTTGAAGAAGTAAACTCCAATTTTCTTTTGGCCAGTTTAAATTTTCAGCAATTTTCTCAAAATGCAGAAAATATTTATCAACTTCTTTTTCCTGAAAAGGTGGGACGAGACGTATTTGACAAGCCGCATCAAAGTTTGATTGTGATTGTACAGGTGCATGTGTAGGCGGACTTGTTCGCGACTGTAATTCCAAATGCTTCATTTCTAACTGAAACTGTCTTTCTTCCCTTTCTTTTTCTCTCTCTCTCTAATGCTCTTTCTTTCCTCTTTTTCTAATCTTTCTCTCTCTAATTCTCTGTCTAATTCTAATTTCTTTAATCCCAGCTGATGTTGCAATTGTAATTTTCTTATTTCCAAATCACCAGCTGTTTCCTCAGTTAAATCAAAATCACTTTCATCTCAAATTTGTTTGCTAACAAAATGTTTAATAATGTGTTTCTTAATTTCTTGCTTTCCCAAAGATGTTTTATCTTTAATTTGCAAGAATTTACACAGCGCGAACAAATCCTCTTTGCGTAGTTCGTTAAATTCCTCCTGACTAGGCTTTGAAGCAAACTGTGCTGGGTCAAATGACGTGCTGATAATATACTACTCCCCGACTTCACAAATTCAGACAATGTATCAATTTAGAACTACGTTGCAAATTACAACACATATAAGGGAAGTGGGAAGAGGTGCCGACATACTGACAGAATCACATGACTTCACAGTATAGTCTTCCGGTTAACCTATTCTAAAGCACATACCAAGAATCTAACGATTCGTGATATGTGTTGTACCTCAGATACGCTTTTATTGTACCTGTTCATGTGGCAACTTGAATGATATGACCACACAGATCAGCTGGCAAGCCATAATGTAAACTATGCTCGCGGACAGGCCCCCAATTTCTGTTACGTCATAAACGATAATACAAAAAAAGCAACAATAAACTGTTATGAAGTCAAGGATTAACAGTCAAATATTTATTTACAATACTAAAATCATATACAAATTAAGTAAGGTAAATACAGCAAAAAAATGTCAAATACAGTCTTACTGTTCAATGCTATACCGGTGTATCCTTCAGTCCGTTTTGACGTGCAAATCTCTATTCAGTCCGTGCCGACGCTCAGAAATCGCGTTCCTGTATTTTAATAGTCCAACACCGCTCAGCCGTTTACAGTTCCAGTAAATGGCCCAATCTCCGACAGTTCAAACACGTAGATAACACAGCGCCAAGAGTCAATTCACAGGAATATGCAATCCAGCAGTCCGTAATTTCAGACAAAGGTAAGACAGTATAATGCACCCACAGAAAGCCATTTGAATTCCCTCTAGAATGACTGTCGGGCTATTTATACTCTATCGGGCATTCGAGATTATTCTACCAAATCAAGAAGGTACAGCATCGACGTATGATCTAACCCAGATACAATCACAACAGCTTCTAGAAAGCTCGAAATGATTAACCCACAAAACAGTATGTAAACAAGCCTACGTGCAGATGGCGCTGTGACCCAATTACCCGCGTCATACGGGTCTCTTCGTGTCTCGGCCATTTGCAATGATCGTCGACATTTACTTGCGATAAATCGGTCACGACTTCGAGAAAATTCTATGACTAACCATTCAACAGAACGTAAACAAGTTTACGTCAGCTCTATTATTCTAGAACTATCTACAGTGTCTAATTTTATACTGCAATACCATGACACATTTTTTTGTAGTTTTCTTGCCGAAGCACTGCAGCCATCTTGTGCCCCCTGACGAGACCGGCTGCAATTTCGCCTCTTAATGGTATATCGAATCAATGTTGGTTTAACAGAGGTATTGGAATCCTTCGATTCCTGTCACAGAGGAGTCAAACGTCACCTCCAATGGTAACTACAAAACGTGATGCCTTGTGTAACCCTCCTTCTGTTTCGTTCAACTCGACATCTGTTCCCGTATGCTTCGTTGAAGAGGTTGGAAGCTCATCTGGACACCAAATCGATATCCGGCTCCTGGACTTTAACAGAGAAGTTCATTCACATTATTCTGGAGTTTGTGGTCGTCTATCTAGCCGTCCAGACATTGTTACTCCTTCTACGGGACCAGTTCCTGCTGATACACAATACAACAGCCCTAACCTACATCAACAAACGAACGAGATTTCCGTTCGGGCTCGCCATATTACATGAAACTTGAACGTCTTGGCGGATGCTCTGTTCAGATGGAATCAATTTTCAAAAGGTCAACATGGCTTAAAATTCATCGAAGGCATCAAATCAGCAAGGTCCTCGACTTCAACTTAACCATCATAGATGCAGAAATGAATACGTTTTGCGATGTTGATAAATGGTTCAAATTTTTGAATATTATATAGAATATTATATAGACTTATATATAGATCAACTTTCATCAGGATAGAAGCTATTCAGAAGGTGGCGGGCATGAATCCTCCTTTGAAGTCTCATAACACTATCACAGGTCAACAATAGGTGAGATTCGACTGATATATAGCAATCTCCACCCAAAAGTTTGTGAAGAAGGCTAAATCGGAACTTAACAGGCCACGACAGACATCATCGTAAAAAGCAAGCGAAAAGATCCACTGTTCAAATATCATTAGGTGACAGCCCGAAAATCTTTTTCAATGTATAGTAATATATAGCTCTACACATTTTCGGTATTGCCGTCCCCGACATACTTAGCGACATTTCGTGTTTCATTATAGCGAGTCAAATAATAGGATTAATCCACCTTTCCCGATATAATTCTTTGACAAGTGTTTGCCCCATCGCTCCGAGGAGTGCACTAACACGTGACTCTCGGCGTAAATCTGTGGTTTGTACTTTTCATCTCCTGCATATGGCTGCACCATTGGAACTATTTTTTAACTATCGATAACTGGTTTGGATATGGTATATATGCATCAAATTATCTCCTATGATAGGGAAAGAACCATTATGCTTCACTGATGACAATCAGAGCTGAGAACTAAGCGTTTTGAACACAAAAACTGACACATGGTCGGTAGAGAATCTACAGCTGCTATTTTATAGCTCGCCTGTACGAAGTAAGGCGCGGTATTGTGAGGGGGGGATCGACCTGGCGTCGGTGTTGGTGTTCGGTTAAACTTATTTGTTCATGTGTTTTCCTTGGGCTGGTTAAGGTTTTCTGGTCCAGTATGTGGGCTGGATAAGGCTTTCTGGTCCAATTTGTGGGCTGAAAGACCTAAATCTCTTTCCCCTCACGCTACACTTATCCAACCCATCCATTACCCTCGGGAACATGTCCTCCCCCAGGGTACCAAGGTCCATCCTCTACCCCCAAAACTAAGCCTCACCTGACGCCATATCCTATTTATTCTGGCAGCTTACACCATGCTTCGCTTATCGAACTCATCCACTACCCTCAAGAGTATGTTCCCACTCCCGGCACACGGAGTCCACCCTCTCTCTCAAACGAAGACTGACCCGAGCCCATACATTCATATATTCCTGGAGTTTATAGGCTACTGATTCATCCCACACACTACCCTTGGGAGCATGTCCCGACCCCCAGGGCACTGAGCCTCACCAGCTATCACCTAAATTAAGCCTTGCCCTACCCCACCATGCCCACAGCCTCGTATATTTTGACAGATTGGATCATGATACACTTATTCCATCCAGTACCCCTGGGAGCATGTGCTCACACCTGGCACATAGAACCCAACCTCCATCTTTTAAATTAAGCCTCTTCCAACCCCATACCCAAATATATTCTTGGAGCAAGGTCCTGAACTAGTGAGCTTGACCCCATACTTTCATACATGTATATATTGGGAGCTTAAATCATCATACACTTATTCAACCCATCCGCTACCCTGTGAGCATGTCCCCACCTCCGAGCGCCGAGCCCCACCCTCTATCTTCTAAACTAAGCTTCGCTCGACCCCATGCCCTATATATTCTAGGAACTTACATTATGCTACACTCAATTAAATCCATTCACTACCCTGAGGAGCATGTCCCCACTCCTGGGTCACTGGGCTCCCCCAGCTATTTCCTGAACTAATATTTGTCCGACCTCATACCCTGATATGTTCTGGAAGCTTACATCATGCTACACTTATTCAATGCATTGCCCAACCTCATATGCCCATATTTCAATTTCTAAGTTTATATCACTTGCATGCGATACTAACAAACCTATGAGATGCAGTATATTGTATATACACAGACACATGCCTAATCACCTAAAATATATCCATTTATAGTAATTACTATTAGTTTGATAGTACAATATTAAATAACTGGTGGGGAAATCCCCACAGTACTGAACTATTACTTTTGAATTTCATGTCGCCTTAAATGAAGATCACAATTTCCTTCAATTTTGCTATAGAATCATCCTATTCCACATCCTGGGATTTACACTATGAACCATATTTGTGTTCACACAATTATTTAACTGAGTTTTAATCAGTTTGTCATGTTCCAGTCTTTACCAGTACAAATTATTATATGGCATTACATGTGCGTGATTGGAAACATTTGTCATTATATTCTTTTATTCGCATACAAAATGTGAGTATTTACCACAATGCTGCTGTACCATTCCGTATTATTATTACATTGTTAAGGGTATTGAGCCCTCCTGCAGACACTTTTACACACCCTATAAAATTTATCTATATTCAACTAAAATATGCCTTATGGCTATGGTAATGTATATATTTCTTGAAAGCACATTTCTTAAGGCTTTCAAATATATAAATGTGTTCACTGTAAATCTGTATGTTGTGAAGATATTCGAATTTAAAAAAAACTATTTAAAAACGTGAGCGTTCTTTTTTTATTCAATTTGTATTCAACTTATTGTAACTTACATCATCATTTCCTGTACAAGGCAACTCCAACATGGCATCGTTGTCTCAGTTTTCTCATTTTTGGTTTAGTTTTCTTTCTATCGAGATTTAATTCAACTTCAAAGTTCAAAACTGTGAAAAAAATTCCATTAAATGTCAATAGACTGAGAAGTAAACCAAAATTGATAAAACTGATACACGGATTTCCAGTTGGAAATGTCTCTTGCAGGAAATGATGATGTAAGTTATGATAAGTTGAATATTCTTTTGAAAATAGCCATTTAAAAAAGAACGCTCAATTTTTTTTTTCGAATATTTTCACAACCTTCTTGTTTACAGTGAACAAATGTATATATTTGGAATCCTTAAGAAATGCGCTTTCAACAGATATGTACATTACCATGGCTTTGAGGCATACTTTGAGCTGTTATTTGTGCCGGAGGGCTCAGTATCCTTAACACATGTACCTGGTTAGAAAAGGGATTATATAGTTAACATATCATGGTACAAACTTACACCAACAACGTACCTGTATTTCGAGTTGTATAATATAGTTTCTCTTTCAATCCAAACTCAACATTACGGCCATAGAAATCCTATTTTTATGATAAATGTATTTTTATTTCTACCAAAGGGTGTTTCGTATGATTTTTTTCATTTTGTTATCGCTCTCCCCTTGGCAGACTGATAAAAAGTCTGCCAACGGGCAGTCTAACATGCGCACTGATTGCCTAAATTCCAATCATGATACCCTCCATTAGAAGCATACCGATTGGTTAATATATTTTTACAGCGAGGATAGCCCTTGGATATCTTATTATTCAAATCACAGCAGGCCCATTCATACGAATCCAAATTACACCCTTGGTTTTATTTCGAATGTTCACACTATTTGTTTTTTTGTCCGAGTTGAGGACGGATTTACCGGTGTTTTCGTGATGTCGCTTGATGATGATACATGTATGTTCGCATAAAGTGTTACATTTCAATACTTTCTATACTAATATAAAGTATTACATTTCAATACTTTCATAATCTATATATATATATATATATTTGGTATTTTTATATTTTTATATTTGCACATCACCACAACATAATTTGTATATACACATACTCGACCTCATGTATAAGTAGCCGTTGGCTAAATGAGCATTTCGAGTCTAAATAAAGATTATTATTATTATTATTAAGTGTTTTGAATGTTCCTATAAACATTTGAAGTACATTGTATTTTATGGTGCTGTGCAACTGATTTTGATGGTAGGTTTGCAGTGGAAGATTAGGGTGATAGTTTTATAAACAGCTCGTGCTTCCTGATATTGATAATATAACATTGGTATATAGAACCTTGGACATGCTGGACATTGTCACATTTATGTTTTCAGAAATAAATTTAACTCAAATGAATCAGCTTGCAGATAAAAATCATTACTAGTTCAGCTTCAAAATAATGAAATTTTAACAGCCTACCTTAATACCACACTCTGAGTTCTGTATCTGGAACATGCTTCGCTTCCCTTTTGTGTAGCTTGATTCAAGTGCTGCATTTCACTCTGTACTTTTTTGGTACCAAACTATGGGTTCTCCTGTCTGTGCTAGATCTTTTGACTGACTGAATTAAGCACCTTCCCTGCAGGGGTGCCAATGACCTTGACGTACGTTCCATCTCATTACTATACTACATGTATGCAAATATATAGTATCTACTCTTCACAGGGAGAAAGTTGGGAAGAACTTCATACAAGACGAAGCGAGTCAAGTCTATTCTTGACAATTGACAATTCATATTCAAATTACCAGGAACCCCGGACTTTCATGAAAACTGTTTTTCTTGCCATAAAAATAACAACAGCCAGTGACATTGCCCCACAGAATTCCCATGTACTTGCCCAGGGATTCGTATGACAGAAATCATCAGTTCGCAATGCGTATAAAATAAAAATTATTACAACATTTACAAGGTCGTTTATCTCTGCTTGATTGCCTTCTTCGCCCTCAAAGTACATTTCTGAATCCGTAATCTGGCGTACTAAGCAATCGACACAAGATTATATCTCCTTCGAGATAAAGAGGTACTCTGAGTTATTTTTTTTTCTTATCGATTTGACCGACTTCTATGTAGATATTTCTCTCGTGTCATATCTTTGAACCCCTTTGACGAAACTGTTTGATTTGTGTTTGAGCTGCATCAGGGTTATTATCCATTCAGACATGCACTTAGATGGCGTATAGAAGAAGATCATTCCTTACAATATAAGAAAAGCTCCAATCGAACAACTGACCGTAATTAGGATAATTAAATATATTTCTCCAGAAACGATGCTGATGGACAATGCAGCTTAACAAATTTGAAAACAAAATCAGTACGGTGTAGCTAAACACGACCAAGTTTTGACAATTTTGGATTCAGATTATTTTCCCCGTCTATGTACATCAAAATACTAGTCCAAATTTAAAGGAAAAGTTGAAAGAATTAGATTTACGGCTTTAGGCGTGTCTTCAAACAATGTTCCAGTTCCAGCGTGACTGGCATCAGCACCTCCTTCTGGTTGAAGGGATATTTCGCGGTAGTTTGTTTTAGACATTTAGCCATTCCAGACGTGAGCATATCTTCGCCGAGACTACTAACTCTAACAAAATGTGGAGCCATATCTTGGTTTGCCTTATTTATATCAAAGCGAGACAAGCTAATCATTGGCATCACAACATCGACCGAAGATTGGCATGACTCAAAATAATCTCATTTACTCTTTTTTTTTAACTTTCGCGTAAATGTCCTCAGTAGCGAATTTATAGGCTAGGTTGTCTTCGGCTGACATGAATATGAACTGATCTATATAATTTCACTTCAACGTCGACAACGTTAAGTAAATAGCGATCTTGATCTAGTACATCTTGTCAAATCCGACCTTCGAATACAAACGTCGGATCTGTCATTCATAATTCAGCCGTCGTCCATTAAAGAATATCCGCGTCCATATTCCAAAGACCTATTCCATATTCCAAAAACCCCCACCAGTATTAGCACCAAACTCAAAAAGACAATCACAGAATACATAAACATAGGCTAGTTTCCTGCAAGAGAGAAGCGGTCTACAGTTTTCAATGATGCCGGCAAGAATAGGTTAACCGGAAAACTATACTGTGAAGTCATGTGGCTCTGTCAGTATGTCGGCACCTCTTTCCACTTCCCTTATAGGTGTTGTAATTTTTACTTGGTCTTTGATATATGTTGGCATTTGTGGGAAGTTGATGCTGGGTCGACATCGGGCCTTATAGACTAGTCTTTTGTGTTAAATGCCGTCATTTTCATCTGACGACGATACAGCTCACCAATTCCCAAATGTACGAATTGTCACAGCGAAGCAGCTCACCAATTACCAATATACGAGTTGTCAGAGCATTTCCATCATAGCTCTCTAGATTTGTATCCAATACCGCTTATGCCGGTGCTAGGGGCCGTGTGATCATATCATCCAATTTGCCACATGAACAGGTACAATAAAAGCGTACCTGAGATACAACACATATCACGAATCGTTAGATTCTTGGCATGTGCTTTAGAATAGGTTAACCGGAAGACTATACTGTGAAGTCATGTGGCTCTGTCAGTATGTCGGCACCTCTTCCCACTTCCCTTATATGTGTTGTAATCATGATGTTCCAAAAATATCAAATCCGTATCGCTGATCAGTATTCTTAATCCATATGATATTCGTTGTAAATTCTAGAGAATGATGTATCTCAGTCACGCTTTGATTGTGACGGTTCATATGAGCACCATGAAGATCTTGAAGTACATGCATGTAGCCCCGGGTTAAGCGGAATTAGACACAAGTTACGAAACGTAACGCCATAGATCTTGCACACTACGCTCGTATTTTGCTATCAGCATGCGATATGTATAGCCCTGTTTTATAAATTTCTGCAACAATGTTTTGTGACGTTGATTAAAATCGTCACTTTTAACACAGGATCTGACAAATGCTACTAGGCGAGATATGTATACGCCATATGCAGGTCCCACTGGAATATTACTGTCCAGAAAGAGATAGTTTACGATGTCGAAATTGTAATCATCTCTGTTGTCATAAAGTCAACGAGAGAGAAGGCCCGCTTTATTTTTATAGAGACATAGGTCTAAATAAGATGTGCCGGAAGGGCTATCTATAGTTTCCTTCAAATCCAGTGAAGGGGGATATATATCCTTCACTGTGTCATTTATATAGCGATTATCCACAGCGAGAAGATCGTCTATATAGCGTTTGGTGGATGAGAAGGTGAATTAATCGGTTTTTGAGAGCGCCTTCACATAGTCATAGGAAAAGTTATAATTATTACTGCTATTCCAAGCTGTCCAGCCCATACATTGAGATATCATATTAAGGGATTCCAGCTTGAAATTCAGGACCTGATCCTGGAATTTCGAGAACCCAACGTACAGTTCCGTGAAACGTTTTACATAAAATTAACACAACACATTGACACACAGGGCACGTTTATTTACAACTTGTTTATATTTTGTGGATTTTTGAGGACAGATAATATTTGTACGGTATTATGATTCGCCTAGCACCATTTGCGATCTACGGCTTGGACGGCAGTTACCGCTGCCCAATAGTCTATATCACAGAGATACGAAAATATAACGATACAATAAATTTATATAAACTTATTATTTTATAGAATACTATGAGGTGAAATAGAATTAAATAAGATAAATAGTAATATATTAATACATCAGGAGGATTATAATATATCCCATCGGCATATTAAGGTAAAACTTAACAGTGAAACAGTAATACTGTGTTAATTAAGTTTGCAACTGCTACGATGTAAATCATGCACATGTTTAGGGTTAGAACGCTAAAAGTGAAGTTCATTTTGAGAACACGATTTAGCCTAAACCTGTTTATGGTTTAAACATATTGGTGCTTAGGTCTTTACCACATGTATTTATCATTTTAACACATGTATTTAATACATCTTTGTTTATAAGCTAAACACTCAACTGAACCTCACTTTTAGCGTTCTAACACTTAACTTGTGATTTACCGTGTAATTTTGTTTCGGATACATGGAATTTGATCAAACCAGGAGAGGAATTTAGAACAATGGTCTGCCAGATATGACCGTCCGTATCTATATTTAATCCTAGGTAACCACATAACCAGAAATCTTAAGAACATGTCGAACAGACACTGATATCAGCAGACCCAGATAAATTTTCTGGAATACGGTGGATTCTCGGACGTAGCCTTAGTATCTCAGCCGCGCCTTTATTGCAGCTGTTCATGTGGAGAATATGAAGTATTCACACGGCCCCTAGCAAAGGTTTAAGCGGAATTAGATACGCTAGCTCGGAAGCTGTGATGACAGATCAGCTCAAACAAATAACTCATCTGATGTTAATGGATGAGCATCGTGGACGTCTGATGGCGTAAACGCCTCAACATGCAGCAAACGTGGTAAATGCAAGAAAACCCAGAAAAACTGACCTGTAATGCCCGACGTCTTACGGCTTAAATTTCCCACCAAAACAATAAACCTACATATATTTGTCGAATGAAATGTACAGAGGGTGGCCCTCGGGGATTAACAGTCCACCAGCAAAATCTTACCATAAACAGGTAATAAATTGGAGCGATATGCAAGAGGTGGGAAAAATTGACGACGTCTGGCGACTAAAAAGTAAATATATGCCTCTACAAGAAAGTATCCCTCGGCACCTCACCTTCAGATCCGAGAATACGGTGGATTATCGGACGTAGCCTTGGTATCTCACCCGCACTTCAAGCCGCACTTGTACACTAGCTGAGTTGTACATTCCAAACAGGGAACAGCCAATGGTATTTGTCATTGAGTGGGACAAATACCAGTCAGCTACACATGTTCAGCCATACAATTGATATTGAATATTTGTAACTGTCAATGTAAGTAAACTAAGATGGTATGGACACAAAATAACCATCTAACAGCCTAGCTATGAAAAACTCGTGAGATCTGCTTATGAAAGTATTCTTCGGGATCTTCATAGGCCAATCATGATAACTTAAATTCCGCTCATTGAACAGCAATCGTTTAAGATGGCTGCTAAATGACAGGTGTTTGATAATTCTGTCGTCCGAAGATCCCAGACGAGAAGGCACTATAATAGTTTTTCTGGGTATTCTTGCATTTACCATGTTTACCTCATATTGAGGCGTCTACTCCATCAGACGCCCTCGGTGCTCATCCATTAACATCAGATGAGTTACTTATTTGAGCTGAATTGTCATAACAGCTCCCGAGCTAGCGTATCTAATTCCGCTTAAACTAGTGCTAAGGATCGTTTGGTTACTTCATACTGTCAAACAGATACAATAAATCGCGACTGAGATACTCCGTATTCTAGTCTGAATGCGAGGTGCCGATGGAGGCTTTCCTGTGGAGTCACATGATTGCTTTTTAGTCGCCGACGTCAATTTTTCCCATCTTCGTATCTCACCATTTGCAACATTAAATCAATCACTTCCTGAAACAAAGCCTTCGCATCGCACATGCCTTGTGTGAATACGGGTTCCCATGTCGAGTCCACGTGCCTCTCTCAGTAATTACGAGGGGACGAGATTCGTAATTTGTTTCGTTCAACTGGACATCCGATTGGCCGAAAGATTACTTCCGGGTCTCGTTGAGCTCACACGAGATTTACATAGCTTCGGTGCCAGATATAATATCCATGATGTAATATTTGAGTTAACAGAGATTGTGTTACCTTTAGCATGTCTCCTCGACTGACCTAACAATAAAATTAGGTGGACGGACAGTACATCCGTTTACAGGGGTACTTCGATGAGGATGTAATATACTCGGTGTGAGAGGAAATTCAGTTTGCTAGGAATCGTCGTCCGCTTTCTATGTTTCCAATTGGCTAAGACTTGCTTTCATTACACGCAAGTAGTATAGTGGTCCCCGGGAGAGCGTACTGGAAGGGAGGCTCTTTTAAAGGGGCAACGAAGGGGCAGCGAAGGGGCATCAGGTCGCGCAGGTGGCCCGGGTCGTCCAGAGGAAGACGCTATTTTTGGCGCGGAGTCAGCGGGAGGTGGCCCTGGCCGTCAATAGCACGCACACACATGAAGAGTGTAGTAATGGTTATCTATCGTATCACTGGAAGGAGGATTAGATTTCCTATAGGACTATATTTCCTATCAGCGATATTCCTCTCACATCGGTACAATATCAGTTCCTGGGAGCAAGATATGTTGCAGCGAGATCCGACTATAAAATCAGTGTGTTAAAACCTGACCAATAATTCCAGGTGTTCTTCTTCCACTCGATATCAACCAACTTGATTACAAACTGCTGTATTGGCAAATCTGCCTAATTGAGTTGCATGTGGAATTACCTTGGTCCATTTTAATGGGGTTGGATACGTGCATGAAATTGTCTTGGATTCAGGGTATGCAGTCAAGAGGGTTACTCTTTCTTTTCAAATACTAGACACGTCACAATTTTCATTGAATTGTGCAAGACCACAATTGCTATATCACATCAAAATGCTGCAAAGTGTTAGTGTAAAGATTTATAGGATATAAGAAAGTGTTTTATCTATATAATCAATGTATAATATATGACAAAAATGGACGGAAATCAACTTCTGAAATCAATTAAAATAATTTAAAAAATTAAATATCACATAAAATGTTAGTCAATATCAAACTGTGGCATATGGTAAAAAGGTATTTTCAGTATATGGTTTGAATTATTTGAGTATGCGGTATTTAAGGAATTGACACAATCAGCTCTGCTATGATAAAACAGCGTACAACTGACTGGCATATGGCCCACGATCATCTACCAGAGGACAGTAGTATCACCTCTGTTTTTACCACTGCAAAGAGTATTCGCGCCGTAATGGTTCCATCGCATTTATCAATGCTATGGGTAAAGGTGCATCTAACTATCATCGCTGTAAGGAATGATGCATCGCAAAATTCAGCAATGCGAGTAATGGTGTATCGTACTATCAGCGCTGAAAGGAATGGTGCATTTCAATATCAACGCTGTACTGGAAGGAATGGTGCTCCGCATTGAATTAAATTCAATTAATTAATTAATGCGTAAGGAATGGTGTATAGCACTATCAGCACTGTGAGGAATGGTGCTTCTCATTCAGATCACTATAAGGAATGGTGTCTCGAAATATGAGCGCAAAACTGCAATGTAAAACTTCATCGAGGCCAAAGAACATAGAGCGTTTTGATGTGCGTTTCAGTATGTCGGCACCTCTTCCCACTTCACTTATATGTGTTGTAATTAGAAAAAAAAACATTCAGGCCCAGATACGTGAATGCAACATTGGACGATGTCCTAAACTGAGCGTCATGACAGTTTTCATGAGAGTGGCTGGGAAGTTGTAAACAAACATTACTTTTTATCGGACACCATAATCCCTAATTGTAGTATAGATAATAAGTGACGAGACAATGCCACCTTCCAGAAGGAGCATTGACATGAATCTGTAATTAATGCGGAAAGAACGGGTGGAAAGGACAAGTTGCACAGCCAGAAGAAAGTGATAGCAATCACCATAAAATGGTGATTACAGCATCACCCCAAAAAGGTTATCAATTAGAGCCATCTCCTCATTCCACCATTCTCTTTAAAGGGCGATGGCCGATGGCCATCACCCTAAAGGGGTAATCAGCAATAAGTGCAAATTTTAAGACATCACCTTATTAACGTGATGGCGTCACCCTAAAGGGGTAATCAACAATAAGTGCAAGATTTAACCATTACCTTCTTTGGGTGATGGCATCAACCTAAAAGGGTAAGGACTTGGGCCATCATCCTTTTTTTATCACCCTTAAAGGGTGATGACCAGGGATCATCACCATAAAAAGGTGACGGGGGCCATCACCCTTCTTCTGGCTGTGTGGAATAAGTATGTGGAATTTCCGT